>SCLH01000188.1:63307-77477 GCA_004367855.1 Oikopleura vanhoeffeni
GACTGGAGTGCCTGCACAACTTAGTTTCAGGTGGCTTTGTATGACAAACTGAAAGCCTTGAAAATTTTTAATCGGTTTGAATAATAAAATATTGGTGCAAACCTCTGCAGCTACCATTTTTCAGTTACAATAGCCTATTGTCACTAGGCATCAGGGGTAGGCGGAGTTCTGTGTTAACAATGCGGGTCACTCATCGGCTGGTTGTACAAAAATAATTTCTGCACCCACGTCAGAAAATCGCTGAATGCACCCTATTTCCGATTTTTGTTATATCAGCTTTCCCGCCGACGAATTTATTATCAAAATGGCCATAAAATTCTTTCGAAATCAAACTATTAATTTAATAATGATTTTCCTCTAATTGTAATTGTGAAATGTATAAAAAGTAAAATATATAAATGTTAACTTTTCAATTCAGACATAAAACCGCAATAAGTACAACTTTTAAAATAGTTTTATTGTGCTGCATAATAATGTCAAAAAATACTTTTGTATCCTAAAAAATCCTGGATCCGAATTTTTTTAATTGCATCGCAAATTTTTTAAATATATGTTTTTAATCTGATAAATTTTATATACAATATTTATTTTTATATAGATTTATATAATTTTAAAGGAATCTTATCTTTCAAAAGGATTCAATCTTAATCATTATGTTCCGGAAAAAAGTTTCATAATCTGGAAATCGTGTTATCGTTTATCTTAATTATAAAGCTTTAACGATAACTTTCATTTTTTCTAGCTCGAGCGTATTAAATAATTTCTTCCTCATATTTATCACTGGCTTCTATAAGCAAATTTGAACCGAAAAGCCATTTCAAAAACAGTAAGATCCCTTAAGGGGGTAGCAGCGATGTGGCAGACTGGCGTCAATTTAACTTACGAAAATAATTAGTTGGTGTATTTTTTGTGCTTGTTATCGTCAGCTGAACCAGAATTAATGTGTATCAGCTCATTAAAATCATTTTTTATCTATTTAAGAAAAGATTTGAGTTCGAACTTTTATTTTTGAATTCGTAAAATTTTCAAAAAATTCAAAATATTATTAAAATTTCACGCATTTTTCACTCAAATTTTTTTTGTTTTTTTCTAAAATCTGTGAATAAAATCGAAAAAAATTGCCACTTTAACTTTTTTTATGCATATTTTCTGAATGCTGTTTGAAAAATCATAACGTGTTCATTTGTCATTTTTTGTCGACTATTTTTAGAAATATAATGAAAAATTTTAGCAAATCAAGTCCAAAAATTTCTATTAATGCTTTTTTAAATTCTCCTTAAAAAATCATGCCGAATCAGTTGTGTTATTGTCTGGTATCTATTTGATTTCCGTATTTCAACCGATGGAAGGGTCAATCGAATATCGTTTCTGAACTACGGATGAAATTTAGAACACTTGCTTGTGACACCGGTTTGTGCCATTTGGCACGCAATTTATGAAAAATTTATTTTATACAAAAATCTATCTAAAATTTCAGGTGTAATAGGCGACTTTACTTTTAAAAATCAGGAAAGTTTTTTATATTTAAACTCAATTGAAGGTCAATTTTTTCCCTAAAAAGCTGTTTTTCTCTATTTTCCATGGAAAAAAAACTTTTGTATGAAAGAAATTTTTTCATGTGGATAATGATTCTCCAACTAATTAGTGCAATACACCCGAAAATGCCTGAAGTTTATAAATATCGCCTTTAAAAAAAAATCTCAGATCGGTCAGTTGGAAATGGGTTTGTAATGAAAGTGGTTTTTGTATTTTACAGATACTTAAGTATGTTGAAATTAAATATAAACGTTTGCAAGTATGCACATTTTTAGGATAAAAATAAAATAAAAAATTTTCACACATTTTTTTTTCAAAATCACTCCGAAAAAATGTACCAATCTGCCACATCGCTGCTACCTTAAACTGGACATTCTTTTTTTCACGTGGTTTATTTTTCTTTGCTCGCACACCCTGTGTACATAACTCGACGTAGAAAACTCGAAAATTATAGACCTCTTCCCGAGTGAATCGATTTAAAAAGTCATTTTAGAACAATAAAATTTGAACTTCACAAAATAACCTTATTAGAAACATATTAAATCTAAAAGTCATCAAATAAAATTATTCCTTTTGATTATATAATTTTTAGGTGACTTTCAAATGACTTTTAAATGACCTTCAATATCAAATTCACAGGTTGCGCCATTTTAAATTTCTGTCACAGTTATGCAATTTTGTCGAAACTCACTCTTAATATATTTAAGATAAGGTAGGAACGGCAAAAATTGACAAGCACAAATTTAATTTATTTTCGTCGCACTTTTACTTTCTGCACTGCAATTCACCGAGTTAAATTTTTGCATAAAAGTTATGGGTCAAGAGTGAAATATAAAAAATTATGTCTCGTATTTTTAATCAAGCATTTGTCATAAATTTTGATTATGTTTTGACTATCATTAAAAACATGCTTGATAATAGGCAATTTCACAAACAGTTTTTTAATTTTTTGGCAGCGTTTTAAGAGATTTTGACGAAAATTTGTAAAATTATATATTTGCTTTTTTCTGCAATGAACCATGAAAATTTATGTCGAAAGAAAAAAATTATTATACCATTCCTGACTTGAGAGGGTCGGTGCATTTTGACCGATTTGCACTTTTTCCATTTTTTTCTAATGATGGTAATCTTTTTTACACTTCAGAATTTTCGAATCAAATGTTCGGATATCCGCGGATATGGACTCTTAAGGTACAACTTTTTACTGGGTTTATATATTCTTCTCAATTTACCATCAAAGTAATGCCTTATAATCAAGGCAACTTTTGTGACTACAGAATTTTCGAATTATTGATTTTTAACAAAATTTTGAGCTCGAATTAAACTTTTCGAATTCGACAAATTATGAAAAATTTTTGAAAAAAGTTCAGAAAATTATCAAAAAAATGCCTTATTTTTGTTTATTATTTTCATTAATTAATTCAAATCAACGAAAAAAACTCAAAAACACTTCAAAATCGCAACTTTAACTTTTCGTGTAGGTGACCACATATTTTTTCTATGCTATTTTGGGATTTTTGGTTGAAACTATATGGAAATATTTTGAAAATTTTCCTCATTTATGGTTCAAAATTTTTTTAACTTATTTTTCTGGAATTATCAGCTGGAAATATGACGAAAAGCTACTTTAACTTAATACAAATTTGTCCTCTTTTTGTTTTTTTGCTCTGTTTATACTCGGAATTTACTTTTTTGAATGAAAATACGGTTTGCGCAAAATCTGTGAAGCTCTCTTTTATCAAAAATTAAAAAAAATTTATTCATCGAGACTTGCTCAATTGGTAAGCTGACCCATCACCACGTGAAATTCATAATTAAACTCATGAAAATAAATATTTCTTTCGATGTGCTAAAATTTCGTTTTTTTTCCGTCTTTTTCGGAAATTTTAATTTTCGATTTTGACGTAGAAATCATTTAAAATCATATTATATAAATTTTCGATGGTGGTCAAGACCATTTTTTAAAGCTTCTAATTAATAAAAATAAAAAAAAGAAATTTTAATTTAATTTAGACACCTTTGATAGCAAACGCGCGTTTTTTGAGTGTTTCTTCAAAAGACGATTTATAAAGTGAAAATAATCGATCTGAAAAAATCAAATTATACAAAGTGACCTCAAAAGTGGCAACTTACGTGTGAAAAACATTTTATTTGAAAAATATGAAGTGGCAAAAAGTTAACCATCAAGACCAAAAAAATTGAAAAATTGCGAATCTGTCAAAATGCACCGACCCGTTAATAAACAAAAGATTTCGGTCGAAGGTGTCAAAATTAGGGTAAAATAATTCATTTTATTTTATATAGTAAGCAACCGAAAGAATCAGTCTCGACCACCAAATTATATTTCTAATGGTGTCATACTATTTTTACGTCAAAATCGAAAATTTTAAGTTCCCAAAAAATTCAAAAAGCGAAATTTTATCACATCGTAAAAAAAAATTCTTAGGACATGAATGAAATAAATTAAATTCGGTGGTCAAGACGGCTTAACAATCAGGCAAGTTATAGTGAAATGAAATTTCTTAATTTTTGATTAACGAGTGCTTAAACCAATTCCTCCTAAACCATAGTTTCGTTGAAGAAAATTATTATTTAGAGAATGACTCAGAGCGAAGAAACAAACCGAGAGAATATGAGAAAATAATAAAAGAATGGCAATCGCATTATTTAGCCAATGATTTCAGAAAAATTAGTTTTAAAAATTTTCAAACAAGAAATGAGGAAAATTTTTAAAATTTTTCCGAATATTTTTGACTTAAAATCACAAAACCATGTCAAATGATTTTTCAAATAGCATATATAAAATATGTGGTCACCTTCACGAAAAGTAAAAGTGGTCATTTTGGAAAATGTTTTTCGTTGATTTGAAACAAAGATTGTTAAAAAATTTGAACAAAAAATAAAGATTTTATCATTTATATGCGGAATTTTTTTCAAAAATTTCTCATTGCCTAGATAATGAAACATTACTTTGATAGTAATTGAGAAGAATATATAAACCCAGTAAAAAATTTGTATCAAGAGCCTATATCTGTTTCTGTCAAATTTCACCAACTCCGTATATTTAGAACCAATTCAAATACAAATTTGTTATGAAGACTTTATTACTATTTTATGTTTTTTGAGAAATGAAGCAATTAACCAGCGTAGACTACGCTGCGTAGTAAAGTTTCAATGAGATCTTAAAACTAACGGTTTCCATTACGGTTATGGCTTAAAATATTTTCTTCTAACGCACGACTAAAAATTATTTTCGTGGAAATAATTAAGAATTTAAAGTCAAAAAATATAGTAGACTATTTTTTTCTTTTTAAGGGTCTTTGTACCCTTTTCTTTTCAATCAACATTCCGAGGCATTTATCGTTTTAAAAAGCTAAAGCCACTTTAAATCAGCCAAAATGACAAAAAATGATCGCAGAAACTTCTCCTTTGAATACATAATTATATTAATGTACAACTTGACGTTTCGGTGTTTCATATCCATTTTTTAAAGTGAAAACCAACAAAT
Organism: Oikopleura vanhoeffeni; assembly: GCA_004367855.1. Classification (NCBI taxonomy): domain Eukaryota; kingdom Metazoa; phylum Chordata; class Appendicularia; order Copelata; family Oikopleuridae; genus Oikopleura; species Oikopleura vanhoeffeni. The sequence goes on from SCLH01000188.1 coordinate 68,352, forward strand.
CTTAAACTGAAATTTGACAATATCCAAAAATGCACCAAAAAGTTTATAGCACGGGAAAAACAAGTTTTGAAATTGAGTCCCACTTTTTGCGAAAAAGGATTTTTTTCAAATCATCAAAAAGTACAAGATAAGTTGATTAATTTTTGTGGTCGAATTTTCGCAAGCTCGTTGTATTATACTATTTTTAATTATGCTTTGAAAGAGTGAAAAAAGGAGGTTTTGAAATAAAAAAATGGGATCCATCTGATCGGTTAATTTGACATAGCAAATTCATGTTGCCTAGAATATTTTGGACATGGAAATACAACTTTTATCCTTCAAACCAGTTTTTGATCAAATCCGGTATTATCAGAAAAGATGAAACGCTATGAAAGCTTCAGAAACGTCGGATAAATCCCTTTTATTATTAACATTGAAACCACCAGATCAATGTTCCAAATTGATTTTGGACTCAAACTTGAAAAAACAGGTTTTCACCGCGCCGTTGGCAGTGTAATGTATGGACATTAGATAACTCAACTGAAAATTCTTAACAAAATATCTCTCAGAACATTTTTCATTAACCTCCTCACACCCAGAAACGAGAACTTTGCCTCACACCCTAAAGCCTATCTGAAGGCACTTCTTTGAGCGCTTATCACGGGAAAATTGGTAAAGATATCAATTTCCTTATTTGTCACTGATTGAGATCAAGGATAGAATAAACGTGTTAATATACACGTATAACATTTTTAATTTCGAAGTTTGTGAACTAGATAACTGCGAGAGAAAATAGAGGTGTCACTCACCTTGTATTTCTTGGAACCCATACATTTTTAAATGACATATAAATTACAAATTTCACAAGTGAAACTTTAGCTATTTAAAGCGGGTCTTGAATTTGAAATATGAGATCTTGATCGCTCACAAAACAATTATTCAAATCGCCGCGCGTTCAAGCAATATGATGAGTGTTAAATTTGTGATAAAATATTGCTAATCAGCTGAAAACTCAAAATCAGTTCCACCTTATGTTCTACATTTAATCGATTTGTCTTGGTCGGCTTTATTTGAAATATATTTTCGTTCAATTCATTCGAAAAATAATTTTTTGAAAATTTTTTCATAATTATTTTGAGTTTCATAAAAATCACTTGTGAAAAAATTATTCTTTGTATAGAGACTGCAGATGAAATAAATTTATATCAAAAAATTCTCAAGTACTTTCCTAAAAACTGGCTTCCTCAGAATTTTGATATTATGTATCGTTTTCACACAATTAATTTTTTAGAAAATTCTGGCAAAAATCCTAAAAAAAAAAGGAAAAAATAACTTTCGAACGGCTCATCGTATAAAATTTTCAACAATATTTTTAGAAATAAAATTGCAAACTCTATGACATATTGGAATTGTAGGTCTGTGACGATGTTATTTCTGCGCCGTTTTGGCTCCCAAAAATTTTTTTTGCCTTTAGATAGCCAAAGGGTGGGAGGGGGTTAAGTCAAATTCGTATTTCGAAAAGTCATAATTGTGCGCTTGTCACGTTTAATCTGAATGATCGAAGTTTGAAAAAATATATAACTCGGTTACTTGTTTTCAACATAATTTCCTGATTGTTTAGCGAACCATAGAACTCGAATTAAAGTATGAGTTGTTAATAATCTGAATTATTTCCGCACCATTTATCTTTGGAAGAATAACGTTTCACTATCGCATACTACGATATGTGTTTTCTTTGTGCGAACAGAATCTCAAGTGTCTGGGAGAATCGTCTTTAATTCGGAAAAAATTCTTTCGAATCATTCATTTTTGTTAGCACGAAAAAAAACACATACTTTAAATAGAATATTTATCAATCGCAAAAGTTAGCCTTATTTGTTGAACATAGTTGTCGTATTCATTTCAATCGATATCAAATGAGAGACTCAGCTGACCAACTTGAACGCCTCAACGGTCCCAGTTCTTTGGAAAATTCTGTCTGATATTTTTTCCGAAAAATATTTGCCGAGAATATTCATACCAACTAAACGGGTGAATTCTAGTATAAAAAATTTATTTTGCGCAACCAAAAAACTTTGAGACTTTTTCGTTGATGAAAATTTCGATTATGAAATCGGCACAACGGTACTTTAAGGTTAACGTTAAAAATTTTGAGCGGAACATTTTTGTCTTTCAATCAAAATAAATCAAGAAAAAATTTCTTCGATTCAAAAATCAAATTCATCAGGATTATTTGTCCATGATAATTCTACCTATGTACTTTCTGAAATCTGCGACGGTTTCAAGTTCTCTTTACGCTGATAAAGTACTTATCACACTGTCTGATGGAATCTCCTATTGGATCACGCTCACTACAAATCATTTGTTCTGATACCAGAAAACTTGAGAGACCTGAAAGATATTGACCGTCACACTCTTTCATCCAAACGACGAACCAACTCGATCACCGAAGTTCAAACAAATAATAAAATCACTCATTGAACCCAATGTTTTCATCTGGAATATTAATCTGAGAACACTTTTGTTACTTTTGAAAATTTAAAATAGTAAAATTTTCGGTCTTTGCCATTGCGTAAAAACCATTTATTGAAAACATATTATATGAGGTATGCGTAGGGTTTTCCCGGCAGCCAAATGAAGAGCGTCAGCAATAATTTGATAGACTTATCCGGTCAATCCTTTTCAAAAAAACTGCATCTGACAATGAAAAAACAATTTTGAGCTACCTAGTGATCAGAAATTGAGCATGGAAGGACACTTATTTGAGCTTTGTTAAGCAATCTAAAGCATGCTTCCAAAAAAGGATAAAAATAGACTTGTCACCCTCATAGGGGATAAAGAGAATAAGAGATGAGTATAGGGATTCTTGGGATAGTTTAATATCCGTTATCCTTGCATCGCTTAATTACACGCACGGACCTAATTCGTAGGTACAGACTAAAATTGTGAATTCAAGCAAAATTGAAAGAAACTGGCTTTTATTTTAAACACGGGTGGCAAATTTTTAAGCGAATTTTGGATAGGTTTGGAAAAATAAGGTAAATAAGGTTTAAAAGATTTGATCGAAAGTTAAATTTAAATTTTCAAGATTTGATCTGAAATGGATAAAAAGATTGGAATATATTTGATTTATTATATGATTGAAAATTGGAACGATCACTTTAAAGGGAGGCAAATTCAATTTCAGAATTGTTCCAAAAATTGGAGGTGAATGCATCCACTCTGGAAGCCTGCTGTTTAATATAATATACTTTTGATTTATTTTTGGTTTATTTTATGGTTTTGTTGAATTTTGAAAAAAATACAATCATTTTGATTACAATTGTGGAGGCGGAAAAGCTGATGACCCAAAAAACGGTAAGCTGTAAAAGTTTGCACAAAAATTTTCTCATCATTATAAATGCAGATTTTTCCAAGGTTTCAGTAAAGAATCAAAAAACATCTCAAATCGACAATTAAGGAGGTTGTTGGTGTGAAATACAATTTTACTTAAAAAAATCCTTATTTCTTTTTAGTTCAAAAATTTCTCTTTAAATTCTGTACGGGTATTTATTGTCGTGCGTTTCTAAAATTATCAGTTAAGCAAAAATACTTTCCCTGGATGTTATCCTAAGTATGGAGCATGCTTCATATTTATTCAATAAAAGTTTTAACCAAACATTATTAATTTGTGAATTTGAATTTAAAACACGTTTAAGGGGGTGCCATGGCATGCCATAAACCCTGCAGACTGGAGTCATCTTAACTTTACAAAAATAATAATTCAATATATGTTTTCATGTTATTATAGTTAGCTGAAACCATATAAATATGTTTCAAGCTTGAAAACATTATTTTTATTTATTTTAGGAAAGATTTAGTTTCGGTTTTTCATTTTGTGAATCGTAAAATTTTGAAAAAATCAAGAAATATTAAAATTTTCCGTATTTTTCGACCAAAAATTTTCCTATTTTATATTTTTCAATTTGTTTGACAAAAACGATAAATAGCTACTTAAATTATTTCAAAACGCCTACAGATTTTGGCACTAAATATTTAAATATATGCTGGGTCAAAATTCCAAGATAAATGTGTGGGATGAATAGGCGCCATTTTTTAGATATAGTAAACATTATATTTACAATATATAAAACCGCAATAAAGGTCAATTTTTATCTCAAAAAAATTGTATTTTCTCTCTTTTTGCATGTTTTGATCCATTTTTATTGGAAAAAACTCAATATCAAGAATTTTTTTATTTAGCAACATTAAAAGACTTTTTAGCGCATTACACCAGACCATGCTCTGAAGTTTATGATTTATCGTCTATTCAAAAATTCTATACGGGTTGTGGTTAAGTTGGAAATGAGAGTTCCGTATGAAAAGCTTTGTTTTCGATAATTTTCACAGATAGTAGTTATGTTAAGAAATTTAAAATATAACACGTTTTGCAAGCAATGGACACCTTTTGAGATAAAAATTAAAAAATTAATTTTCACATTTTTTTTGTCTTCTCATTTTTCGCTCTGAAAAAATTGTACCAATATCCAGGACTTTTGGCAAACCCTAAACCCTCCGGAAGCATAATAAAAAAGTTCCGCCAAGGCTAATACCCTTCTCAGAAGGCCATTATTTCTTAGCGTTGTTAACAGAAACTTGTTATAGAGATCAACTCAATTTTACCTGTTATGATAAGTTTGAAAAGTTAAACTTTTGTATAAAGATTATTATTCTAGAACTATTATGTTTAGGGGGCTGGTTGTCGGATTTTTGAGCCCTTTATAAGGATTACATTTATGATATAATTAAATATCGGTTAGACTAAATGTTACCCAAGGATCTCTATGTGGCAATTACTTTTTCTCAAAACAATCCAGACAAAATCTAGAATTTTCAAAATCGAATATTTTTTGCTTTACGCATAAAACCGGTATCACACTATTGATATGAACATTTTTATTGTAAAATATGACCCCAAACGATGCAATGACCTTTAATTAACGGAAATTGTCTGAAATCGAGATTCTAGAAAATTTCAATTATTTTAGCCAAATGTTAAACTAATTATTTCGATTTGAAACGCTGAATTGTGTTAAAAATTTTTGATTAGCTGTAAGCCAACTTTTTGAATCGTCAAATCTTCAGCTCCAATTTGGTGGTACTTGTTCTGCATAGAGCGAACTGTTCGCGTTTCATTTCTGCGTTTACTTATAGTCTATTCTTAGAATTCTAGGGGTGAAATTTCAAAAATCCGGGACCAACATAGTTGACGACACTATAGTTTCATTCTACATGAGTTCAAAAACGGTCTTATCTTCTGAACATCCGTAGGAGAGTATCACTTTGAAGACGAAAAATTGTGAAATCGCGCTTCAAAAGTGATTCTCTAGGAAACATTCACGAGGGCAAAATGGTTCCATGTATTGACCTTCCTACTGTCGTAATTTCAGCACTTTGTATGGGTCTAAAGAGATCGTGTTGAAAAAACGCTTGTGCTCTAGAAATAGACTCACCACCTGTGGTGTGATGTACAGGGTTGACTTTGGATGTGTAATCGTTAGACGAGCCTAGATCTACAAACCAAGTTCCTCAGATTTTTACACCTGCCCTAGATTTGATCGGAGCGCGGTGATTGAAAATGGTACCAAAAGCGGACACCCACTCCCCTTATTCTAGAAAAACGTTCTTGAAAAGATAACTGGTTAGTTTTGAACCCACCTGATACTACGTCTACGATAGGCTTCCAGGAAATGAAAGGATTATCTCCAAAACTGCGCAGTGCTCATTGTGTCTACTTAAAATATTGGTCTATCTGGACTTTATCTGTTCGGGATCAGAAATATTTATTAAAAATTCAGAACTATTCATGAAAAAATTGTTAGTTATTCCCGATCTGAAATTATTTCTTATTAACAATATTCGCCAAATATGGATCTCTCTCTTNATGATTTGGTCTGTAGTACACTTTGTTATCACCCAGGGTCATTTTGGAGCATTTATTATGCCCCTGAGGCCTCATAAAGTCAGCGATCAGTACCCCCCTTAAAAGGTAGCATCGACTCGGAAGACTTGAGTCAATTTAACTTACGAAATCAATAAGCTGTTCTACTTTTTTGTGCTAATTATCGTTAGCTGAACCAAAATAAATGTGCGTCTATTTTTAAAAATTTTCAAAAAAAATCAAAGCATTATGAAAATTTTTCGCATTTTTTCTCCAAAATTTTTTCTTATTTTTTTTGGAAATCTGTGAATAAAAAAAATGCCGCAATTTGTGGTTTTTCAAATTTTCAATAAAATCAGGTAGAATCACTTATTTGATTTCTTTGTATTTATCAAATATCCGTATGTCAACTAATGAGTTGGTCGCGCGATTTTCATTTCTAAACTATCGATGAAATTTTCAACACTTGGCTGTACACTCGATAAGTTCCATTTGGCACTAAATTTTTTCAAATTTTATGCCAGTTAAAAATTTCAAATAAAATTGTAGGTGTAATAGCCGCAATTTCTATAGATAGTAAGAACATTTTTTAATATCAAAACGCAATTGAAGGTCAATTTTTATCTCAAAAAAATTTGTTTTTCTCTACTTTTTGCCATTTTTGACCATTTTTCATGAAAAAAACTTTCATATCAAGTAATGCTTATATACGCAACATAAAAACCGGACTTTTCAGCGCATTACACCCGACAATGTCTGAAGTTTATTGATATCGTCTTCAAAAAAAATTATATGGTCGGGTTAATTGAAGATAAAAAAAATTAATTTTCACATATTTTTTCTTTGATATCTGAAAGAAAAAAAATGTGAAAATTAATTTGATTAAATGATATATCGCTCTGAAAAAATAAACCAATCTTCCGGATCGATGCCACCCCCTTAAAGTGCATATCAAAAACACCTAGATGGGGTACCCTTATGAAAAAAGAAGATTTCGCGGTTTTTGTGGTCAAATATCTAGAATACTACACATTTTAAAATTCAGTCACCGGATACGTTTTAATTGTGCAGAGAACATTTCGGGCATTGTAGGATTATAAAATTTCTTCCATTGAAACGCGAAACACACAAAGGGCATAAAAATTTGTGCACAATAGGGGGGGGGTGTATATAATATTTCATCCAAATAATGCTTTTCGGCAATTTTTAAGAGTCACCAGNTCAAAAAAAATTGTTTTTCTCTACTTTTTGCCATTTTTGACCATTTTTCATGGAAAAAACTTCAATATCAAGGAATTTTTTTAATTAGCAACATTAAAACAAGACTTTTTAGCGCATTACACCAGACAATGTCTGAAGTTTATTAATATCGTCTTCAAAGAAATTCTATGGTTGGGTTAAGTTGGAAATGGAGTTCCAATGAAAAGTTGTTTTTCGTAATTTCACAGATAGTCAGTTATGTTAAGAAATTTAAAATATAAACGTTTGCAAGAATGGACACATTTATTGAAGATAAAAAATATAAAAATTAATTTTCACATTTTTTTGTCTTTCATTTATCGCTCTGAAAAAATGTACCAATCTGCAGGACTTATGGCACACCCTTAACCCTCCGGAGCATATGAAAAAAGTTCCGCCAAGGCATAATACCCTTTCAGAAGGCCATTTTTCTAGCGTTGTTAACAGAAAAATTTTATAAGATCAACCTTCAATTTTACCTGTATGATAAAGTTGAAAAGTTAAACTTTTGTAAAATATATTATATTCTAGAAATTTAATGTTTAAGGGGGTGGTTGTCGGATTTTTTGAGCCCTTTATACGATTAATTTATAATAAATTAATATCGGTTATGACTAAAGTTGACCCAAGGAATCTCATGGTCGCAATTATTTTTTTTCAAAACAATCTAAAACAAAATCTAGAATTTTCAAAATTCGAATATTTTTTTGCTTTAACCCGCATAAAACCGGTATTCCACCATGATATGAACATTTTTTATTGGTGAATATGACCCACCGAAAACGATGCATGACATTAAAATTATCGGAAATGTCTTAATCGAATTCTAGAAATTTCAATTATTTTTAAGCCAAAATGTTAAACCTAATTATCAAATTTGACGCTGATTGGTAAAAAATTTTGATTAGCTGTAAGCCAACTTTTTGATCAGTGNAAAAAAATTAAAATATCAATATTTGCCCTTTGACGGTCCCAAAAAAAATTTGCCCTCTGACTATTTTCACTTTTCAACTTTTTGCCCTTATGACTAGGAAACAAGTAGAAGGGCAAATTTTTCAAAAATTTGCCCTTTGACGTTTTTGCCCTTCTACTGCCTACCCAGGAATCTCATGGTGGCAATTATTTTTTTCAAAACAATCTAAAACAAAATCTAGAATTTTCAAAATCTAGAATTTTCAAAATTCGAATATTTTTTTGGTTTAACCCGCATGAAACCGGTATTCTACCATGATATGAACATTTTTTATTGGTGAATATGACCTAACGAAAACGATGCATGACATTAAAATTATCGGAAATGTCTTAATCGAATTCTAGAAATTTCAATTATTTTTAAGCCAAAATGTTAAACCTAATTATCAAATTTGACGCTGATTGGTAAAAAAATTTTGATTAGCTGTAAGCCAACTTTTTGATCAGTGGAATCTCAGCTTCAATTTGGTGGTACTTTTGTTTTGATCAGACGAACTTTTTTTTCGAACTTTTCATTTCCGGTTGACTTTCATTCAATTTTCTAGAATTCTAGAATTTTATTCAAAAATTCCTTCTCATCACTTTTACCGCATTATGTTCATCTACCTTAGTCGAAAAAATGGCTTCATTCTAAACATTCGTCTAAAAGAAGATAGAGTTTGAAGTCGAAAAACTGGCAAAATCGGCGTTTAAGTGAGATTCTAGAAGAAAAAAAATCAAAAATCGAAAAATTCCTTCTCATCACTTTTTTGTTCTCATTTATTCGCTACTTTGTGTAAATTTTGAGACGCTTTGTATGTGGGGTCTAAAAGAAGATAGATTTTGAAAAAACCGTTTAGTGCTCTAGAATAGACTCACCACCTGGTGGTGTGATGTAACAAGGTTGACTTTGAGATGTGTAATCGTTAGGCGAAGGCTAGACCTATAAACGAGTATCCTCAGATTTCTCACAACTACCCTAGAATTATTATGAGGCGGGATTGAAAGGTACCAGATTACGACGCCCACCCCCTTAA
>SCLH01000188.1:77780-137951 GCA_004367855.1 Oikopleura vanhoeffeni
TCATGAAAAATCACGTTTTTTAGGAAAAAATTGTTAGTTTTCTCGATTTAATGAAATTATTGGATTATTTTTACAATATTAGGCCAAATATGGTATAAGTGTATCACTCTGGCATGATTTTCACCTTTTATTTATTTTTTCAAAACATATCAGTTTATCGATACTAAAATCTAAATCGGATATTTTTAAATTTCACTCCCAAAGAAATATTTCTGCTCCAGATATGTCTAGGATGCTAATTTTTTTTTGTAAATCGTACTCAAAACACTTTTTTAAATNTCTTTCAGCTCATCGTTTCCAGTGCCAAATTTTAATACGGTAAGACACAAAACATAATTTCTCAATAATTCATTCTAGAAGTTTTTGCCAAAAACGCACTATTTTCATAAAAAGTGAGGTTTTTAGCTTCAACTTTAATAATCTTCGACATAAAAACATGAAATATTGGGTTTCAGGATGAAATTCACCACTGAAAAAGATGGCCAAGACCATTTTTAAGTTAAAACTGCCTTTATATTTGAAAAATCGAAATTTATGATTTTTCGGCGAATTACATTTTCTGCGAATTACTATCTACCCGTTTATCCATACTAATATCGAAACCAGATATTTTGAAATTTTACTCCCAATAAAATATTTTTGGTCCAGATATGTCTAGAAGGTTAATTGTTTTCGCAAATTGTACTCAAAACACTTTCCTAAAAACTGGCTAATTTGAAATTATTAGTATGGCGAAAAATGGCCTTTCAATCAACTCGTCATAAAATTTGAACCAAGTATCCGAAAAATTTTTAGGAAATATTTTTAGATTCACATTGTTAAATTTTAAAATGAATCAGAAGGAGAATTTTCTGCGATTATTTTTTCCATCATTTTTTGCTGATTTGAAGTGACTGCAGCCTTTCAAAAGGCTATATGCCTCGGAGGGTTAAGTGTTAAATGCAAATACAAAAAGTCATTTTTGGTCTTTTTTGCCCCTTAAGGGGGTATACGACTCTGATTTAATAAAGGCCTTAGAGGCATCACAAATGCTCCAAATTGATACGGGGTGATAATTAAGTGTACTAAGAACCCAATCATCAAAAAANGAAAAAACACGAAAATTTCGAAAAACAATTTTTGATAATTTGGTCGGTAGTACACTTGGTTATCATCCCAAATCAATTTGGACCATTTTCAAAGCCCCAAATGCCTCATAAAACCAGCGACCAGTACCCCCTTAAGGGGGTATATCTGTCTGATTAAATAAAGGCCTTGGAGGCATTAAAAATGCTCAAAATTGATACGGGGTGACAATTAAGTGTACTAAGAACCCAATAATTAAAAAAAAATTTTAGAAATTTTCGCATTTTTTAGATTTTTTTCTAAATATTTTTTAAAAGATGAAGTTAAAAAATAACGTTTGCACGAATTTGACCACTAAAACTTCAAAATGTCGCCTTGACGTAAGCCAACTTTCTCATCAGTGTTTCACNAGTGTTAAGATACGTCTTCACGCCTCTTAAAGGATACATAATCATCGAGATTCAGTATTCACAAAGGGTCAAATACCCAACTAATCCGCTAAGCTATGGCTTACGCGCGTAATGACGGTAACTACCGTCCTGGTTCTATACCAAATGCCCATGATTCGGCTTTAATTGAAAAGACATTTTCAAAAAATTCAATTTTTAAAATTGACCTTAACAAGCTGCCTTATGGGGACGCAAATGCGGTTAACGAGGTTTTAAACCTTTTAGAGGACAACATCTCGAAAAGATTACGAGAAAACTCATATAAAGGCATTTACGATTTTCGTAGCCTTCCCTTTTTGTGGCGCCCACCATCGCACCACCAAACTTGTCAAGACGACAAGACCAGGGGAATTCCTGACAGCGTTAAAACATTTAAAACAATGGCACAGGAATTCAGATATATGTTAACCCCCATAAACGAGTTAATGGGAATGTCCAAACCACTCTCAGCGACAACTGACTATCAAAAAATTCAGGTAAAATACGGTATGCCAGGAAAGACGAGCGAGGTTGATATTATTTGCACACAAAAACAGGCAAACAAAAATCAACCGAACATGAAAGAAGCAAATACGCGATTCATAAGCTTTTTCGGTGGGGGTAAATTCATTGGAGAACCGGAACTCCAGTTATTTTTCGAACCAGAAAATATTACAAGTATCAGAAAAGTCTTACAACACACCATTGTAATCTTCAATAGTATGTTACCAGACACAATAAAAACCCAATTTGACATGGGTAGAATAAACAATTGGGACAATCTCAAAAAATTATTCTATTCCATTTGCGGATGCAAAATACAGGAACCACCGGTCATGAGACTTTTCGCTTTTATCAAAAGCATCCCAATTCTAGCAAAATCGGGAGTAAAAGAATCGTCCATAATACAAAACCTTCGAGATATGTCATGCAAATTTCTAGGAGTCTATGAAACTCCAATAAATTTGGCCGAAATCGAAGGAGAAAATTTTGGGTTCATTGGAAGAGAATTATTTTCCCCCCAACTTAATCTTAATATGACCCTTAGTACCCTCTCATACCTTGACTATGAACAAGTCGAGAAAATTTTTACTTGCAGAGCCCGTAAAAGCGATAAGAATTTGGACGAATTAAGCGTCAAAATGCTTATCGAAGGAAAAAGGGAGTTGTACGATAATTTGAATTGTTTGTCCCGCGGAAAATCGGAACTGCTAATTCAAACCTGGGATTACGCTTATCGTACACACCCAAACGATGCAGGTACTCAATATTTAAAACTTTTGAACCTCGCAAATAAAGATAAGGAGGAAAAAGATAAAGCGACTCGAGGAAAATTTTTGGCCATTGATTCGCTAAACTCTTTAGATCCTGTAGAGGATTATTATCAGATTGAATCTGAAGGGGGAGTTATCGAGGAAGTTACTATCAATAGATTTAACAGTAATTTCCGCAAAGGAAACTTAAAAGGCAAAGTTTTTCTCAACAAAAAGCCGTTTAAGAAAAATTTTGATCGCAAAAGTCCCCCGTTTAAACGTGACAATGTTAACGATCGAAATAAGCGTAGAAAGTTTTCAAGAGAAAATTTTAAAGAAAGGATTAAAAGTTTTAAACCCAATAATGGTAGATTTCAGGTCAAAAGTAATAAAAATGAAAAGACCTTCTACGCTTATTCCGAAGAACAACTTGACGAATTAAAAACTGTAGTCTTAAACTACGTCGAAGAGGTGGAAAAAGAAGAGGATATGGATGTTCCCGAAAGCCAGGAGGCCACCGGTGACCAGAATGAAGACAATCTGCATCACATGGTAGATACAGTATTGAATCTCGAAAGCTTCTTAATTGGTAAGTTTTACGGTAATTCAAATGAACTAAAATCCTCAAATTTTATTAAAAACACAATTTCATTTTATTTGCGTCATTTTTACAATAAATTTACTTTTCAGGTTAAACAGCTGAAAGATGCTAGTATGCGATTTTGGAACAACAAGCCCATCAAAATTAGTCCTGTTTTCTCTCACTTAGTTCCCCCTGTTACCAATTTAATAAACATTCACTACAAAAACATCAACCAGTTTTCAACTATTAATTTTTGGCAGGGAAAATATCGCAATGTTCCAGTAATCCTCGATTCAACTACCAGCAGCTCAATGATCCAACTGAGTTTATTAAATGATTCAAATGGAATCATTAAAATTTTAAAATTGACTCCAAAAGTTAAAAACTTTTTCGATTTTAAAAATAACTTGATTAAGGTTTCCTACTTAGCAAATTTTTCTATAGAAACTCAGTTAGGAGAGTTTTACTTCCAAAAAGTCTTTGTGTGCGAAAATTTAGATAATAAATTTTTAGTAGGAAGAAAAGATTTTCATAAATTTCCAGAAAAATTATTGGAAAAATGTGAAACTTTTTCGAATTACCAAAATTCGGAAAATTTTTACACAATTTTTGACACAAACATTCTCGAAAATTCACATTCGGTAAATTTCGAGGTTTTTAACAATATTAATAATTCGAACTCAGTTAAAATAGACATTAATGAATACAGCACCCCAGAAGAGATTATCTCAAAAGGGGTACTTTTTAACTTAATCGACCGTGACCTCAAACCTCGAGCAGTTAAAATGATTCTGGACTCAGGGGCTAGTTCTTCGTTAATTCACGAAGATTTATTAAATATGATCCCTGGAGTAGATACATACCCATCCAAAACTGTCGCTACTGGAGCTTCAGGAGTTAAAATTGACTTGTTAGATTTCCGTGCAAATTTCTCAATCAAAACTAACCATTTTAAAATAAAATTGAGAAATGTGGTAGTAACGAATGTCGGTCCTTGGAACGTGATTCTTTTTGGGCAATCCGACATGAAACTTGATGAATTTAAATTAAATTTTGAGGGTTTTGAAACAGAAATTTGCATAGGAAAAAAGCCGCTGAAACCACTGCATAACATGGTGGTTAAAACCGTTTTTGAAAGTATTAAATTAGCCTACGAACAACTTTTAGAAACAACATCAACTTTAGCTTCTATTTTTCCAGAAACCATTGTTACTAATAAAATTAGCGATGAAATTTTTGAAATTTTCGAGTCACCCATAACAACCAGTTTTCCAGAAAACTCAGTTAGTGGAAAAGAAATTTGTGAAATTTTTGAATCAGTAGACGTAAATTTAAATGAAGAAACTGGTTCAGGAAAAGACGGTACCGGGGAAAATAATTCTATTTTCTTTGAAGTACAAAATAACACCAAAGAGCGTTTAAAACAATATCCGGATGGAGAGAAAAAGTTCTACGTAGAAATTGAAAGATTGGCCCAAGAGTTCAAAAATCAAAATAGCCTCGACGAGGTGGAAATAAATGATTTATTTTCAGAACTAGGGTATCCGGAAGATAAAAATTTAAAATCCGAAATTTCGGTTATTTTGGAAAAATTTAAACCGCTATTTTGCGGAGATGTCGGTACAGTGAATGATGAAAGATTTGTAGTTAGGGGGAAAATCGACGGAAAAATGTCGAGTACTAGGGTAGCCAATTATTTTGGGAAAATGGCCCCGGATGTCAGGGAAGCTTTAACCAAAAAACTAAACGAAGAGATCGCCAATGATGTCTTGATTAAGGTTCCTTCCGACATGATCCCTAAAAATATTATAAGCATTTTTGCAGTCGGAAAAAAGAACGACATCGGCGACATGGTTCTAAACGCCCATAGTTGCCGAATTGTTCTAGATTGTTCACGGACAGTGAACCAAATGTCGCATTTTAAAGCGACACAGGCCGACGGGGTTGCTCAAATTATAAATAAAGCAGCAATTTTTACCAAAAGAGGACTTATTGGTACACTCGATATTCAAAGCATGTTTTATTGCTTTAAATTAGACAGAGAACTATGGCCCTTTTTCTGCGTTGAGCACCCAGATATGGGTTTATTTTGCTACAAAAGATGTCCCATGGGGTGGGCAGTGAGTCCACAATCAGTTAGAGAATTCATGTTAAGAATTCTCTATAAATTTAAAGACAATTTGTGTCGATATTTAGACGACATAATTTTTTGGGGATCGAATAAAACCGAGTTTTTATATGTGTTAAATGGAATTTTAGCCACCCTACATTATTTTAATTTTAGAGTCAAAGGGTCAAAAATGAAACTTTTGGGGACTAAAATTAAATTATTGGGGAAAACGCTGAATAATGGGGCTATCGTGCCTAATTCTCACGTTATTAGCAATTTGGACAAAATGACCGAATTCAATATCACGACCAAGCGAATGCTTAAAAGATTTTTAGGAAGTGCGTCATACATTTCAGATCATTTGCCCTACGCAACTAAACTTTTACATAAATTAAGAATGGAGGGTACGGGGGTTAATAATATCGCCGTAAAATGGACACCAGAGTTGATTAAAGAGTTAAATAATGTGAAAGTTAAAATTAATGAGTTAATCACCCTCCACCCAGTGGATAGAAATAAAGAAATCCATGGGGTTGTCGACACCTCCTATTACGCTAACGCAGCATTTTTCTATCAGCTAGATGGAAAAAAGAAAAATTTTATAAAATTGTTTTCACGTAGGCGATCAGATTGTGACAATAAAAGACGCCCATCATCCTGTGAGGTAGAACTCACTGGTCTACTAGCCGCGATGCTAGCAGCTGCACCAGAAATTGAACAATGTGACCAAACGTGTATTATGTACACGGATTCACAATCTGTAGCAAAACTATATAAAAAACTTAGGGTGTCCGGAATTCCTACAGCAGACCGCAAAATTAATGAGTGTTTTGCAAAGTTAAGTTATTTCAATTATGAAATAATTTACGTCTCTGCAAAAGACCCATCGATTGAATTTGCAGATTATTTGTCACGAACTAAATAGGCCTCTGAACCTTGTAAAGGTTGTCTAGTCTGCGACATCGTCGACACCTCAGGCGATGAATTTTTTAAGAGACAGGCAAAATTAGCCGAAACGGTTTGTTCCGTCCGTTTTGACCCACAATTAGTCCCTACGATGGCGTATGAGAAATTTTTGTCGTTACAACAAGAAGTTAGACCTTCAGTAATTCCTGACAATCAAAAATTCCCATACACCACCTTAGGGTGGATGCACACACTAATCCCTAATCCGGACCTGGCTAAATTAAACGCGTACCATAAATCCGAAGAGATTTTGGCGAAAATTTATCATAATAAAGTAGATTTAAATTTAAAAATTTCCGATTTTATCGATAATTGGGAGCTATTAGATGAATGGCAAAACGAATGTTTTACCATCAGAAAAGCTAAGGAGGTTCTTAACAACCAGCAAGACGCGCCCAATAATTTACGAAAAGTTGGCACCCTGATTAATAACCAGGAGTGTAAACTTTTTGAAGGGGTGTTAGTTAGATACGATCGAGATTTGGTAAATGAAAAACTAATGAAAATCCTCTTACCTGAATCTAAGAAAAGTCAGGTAGCTATTTCGCTACATAATACTTTTGGTCATGGGTCGGTAAGTCGTCTGGTGAATTCAGCCAAACGTCTTTTTGTAATAAAAAATATTCAAGACCAGATCAATACTTTGTGTAACCAATGCAAAGAATGTACCCGTTTGAAAAAGTACAAGCCAATAGCCCGCGAAATGAAAAATTTTGACGATGAAACATTAAATGTCGAGAGAATTGGCATGCGTATTTTAGGTGACGAAATCCACCGTACCTTACCGGTCAACATGTTACCAAAAGTAAACACTAGGTCTAAACTGTTAGAAAATAAATCAGTTAAAATCTTTTTTGCTAGTGAATTTCTAACCCGATACGCAGTCTCAGTTTTAATTCAGGGAAATTTGAATTCTGAGAAACTCAAAGAGATTCTCTATGAAGTCAAAAATAAATTAGGTACTACTGAACCTGACGATGCTTACATGACGGTAAGAATGGACAGTGTATCGTCTCACGCGGCTCTAGTAGATGATGTAGATATTAGTAAATGGGGAATTAAAATTTGTTTAATTGAGAAACATACCGGTTCTAAAAACCGGCTTGCTCCTTTAGATGGCCGAATCGCTATCTTTTCTAAACATTTGAACTTAGAATTAAGCCGATCTGGCATTAGTAAGGAGGTGGCAGTGGCTGAAGCCACAAAAAAGTATAATTTCACTATTGGGGGTGAGGGTTTACGCCCAACGGAATTATTTCATGGGAGGTATGTCCATGGTAAACCATTCTTAGTAAATATTGAGGATTTGCAAAAAGCCACAATTTTACTAAGAAGGTGTGTCCAAAAATCAATAGAACTTAAACGCAAAGAGACGCGCAGAGTTAGACCGATGCATTTTGTACCTTTTTCAGAGCAAATGAAGTACACAGACCGAAATATGATGCCCCTAAAAGTTGGGGACATTATTATGATAGACGAATTAGGTTTTAATAAAGAAAATTATCGCCCTTTTTACAAAATATGTTTTTCAGACGAAATAAAAATGGGAATCGACTGGGACACGGGGCTAGTGTCTTGCAGAAAAATGGATTTGAAAAATTCTAATCTAGGTAAACTGTATATCTGGCAATTAGACTGGATTATCCAGGTAATTGATGGAAGAGAAAAAACAGTTAATCTAGATAAAACTTCGGAGATTATAAATGAAGAAATTCATCAATTTGCCATAGAAAGTTACGGAAACTTCAATTTTACTCTGTATAATTAGGTGTATTTAGTTGTCATAAGGAAAATATATAATTAAGTCGTCTTCAGTTATTAAATTTTTTTTTCCTTTTTCAAAATTTTTCATATATATATTTGTTTTTCATATATCTTCAAATCCATCTTGAGGAATAAATTCAAATCCTCGTAGTTCTGAAATGAGCTTCCCCATTGTCACCGTTAGCTGTTTCCACTGACGATCTATTTCGGGATGTGATACCCTCACCGTGGCCAGTCGAGTCACCCAGCCCTGCTCACGCTCACGCTCCGGATATCTAGCGATTAATTGACTAAAATTTTGTTTGTCATTTAATATTGTAATAATAAAGTGAGGTAATACATACAGAAATCTTCTACGGATTTTGAATTTGGCGCGTTGCTCTCGGGCTCCGCTAGCGGAAATTAACAAATCACTCATCCGCCACATTGAAAAGTTAAAAACCGAGATAAAATCTGCCTCGGTTAATCGTCTCAGAGTATCCTCACTATAATATCGCTCCATACGGTCTACAAATATATTTTTATGTTTCTTCTGGTAGTTTAAAACCTAATTTATTATGCTTCCTTTCCACCTATTTTAATCGGAAAACTCAAATTTCGCAAACTGATTGGGGACACTATGCTGGTCCTCCATCATAAGACGCTTGCGATTGTGCATTTTAACACAATGAACAGCTGAAACGACCCAAGCAGCCGGCATAAGAATTTTACGGTCAAAATCGGTGACTAAGTCAGTTTTTAATAGCATATGGTCCATACTCAAATCCCAACCATTCAACATTGGTTCCTCCTGTAAAGAGAAAATTGCGAATCTATATAGCATTTTAAAATGATACAGGGTTGAGTACCGGTACTTTTTCCGCTGATAATGGTCGAAAAATAAAGTGCGAAAATCCTGTAATTCCGATCTAGGAACTACCACAGCGCCAATTTCGCGAAAATTATCCTAATCGGAGAAAGTACTTGTACATCGGTTATTAAAAATAAAACAGAGTCATTAAAAATCAAATTTTCGGATCGGGGGTGAATCTTCTTTAACGCCTCCATCTGAAAAATAATTTGCATTTAGATATAACGATCCATAATAGTTTCATTTAGTTTAAAAAATTTTTTTCATTAAAACCATTGCTATACCTTTTGAAAGTCGTTTTTGCCGCTTTCAAAGTTGTCCCGATCAGTTTTAACTTCATCACTCCCTAAGACTATCGTTTTTTCGAATAATTTCTCAAGGGAGTCATTTATCCTACAATCTCCTAGTGACTCCGAGAAATCCCCATCAGAACTTTTGGCAGGGGATAAACTGAGTAAAGTACTCATATCCTCCATTTATTTTCTTGGAAAAACAGTATTTATTTTTTGTTTTCAAAATTGAAATAATGAAATACGGTAAAACAAATTGAGATAACTTTTCTCGAGACAATTCAACCACTAGGTTTATACCCATATTTAAAGGCCGATTTGTGGCTAAAAAGTCACTTCTTTCTCAAAAAACAATTTAAAAGGTAATTAAGATTTCGCATAATTTTATCTAACCGTTATAGTGACCATTTTTTTTCTCAATCTTTCAATTACTGTTTCTATTCGGTTTAAATTTTTTCTAAAATAGTAGTTTTTTAAGAATGAACCTAACCGACGACTTCGAGCTTAGATATCGTTTCCCAAAAGTACACTGCATGTCTCATGACGGAGACATTAACTTTATGGCTGTTAAACCCCATAAAAAACACCCTGAAATCATTCATGATGAAGGCTGTCTAATGTTAAATAGATCGGATCCGTGCTTTTTTCGAAAAGTTTTTCTCCAAGTTTATGAGGAAAATATCTTCGAAAAGACCACGGTTGAGATTTTTCTAACCCTTAGACGACATCTCATTTTTGACACCAAGGGCGATTTTTTAGATAATGGATGGTTCCTCGAAAATCGAACGGATGCCAAAGAATCGGATCCAGCTAAGATTATGATGCTGGTACCCGCTGAATGGCTGACCGAAGCTTTAGCGATAAAGAATGTGAACAAACGAGAAGAACGTCGGAAAACCCGTGATAATATTAAAAAGGCTAAAAGCCTGGACAACTTCGGAAAGTTAAAAAATCCCAAAATTGGAACCGTGGTGGACACTCACTCGAATTTCAATACTGTGAACCTGTACAGTCCGTTACCGAGCGTCCAAAAGGAAATCGAAAAAGAACAATTTTTCGCCGTCGGAAACGAGGTAAACTTTCCCGGATGTAATAATCCTGCTGAACAAGCGTTACTTAGTTTTCAGGAATCTTTTGGAAATATTTCTGGTTCAGAATAAAAAATTTTCTTTGTATTTTTTTTAGAAATTTTTCCTGATTTATATCGTTTTCAATATCAACCTATACTCTATATAAATATATTTAAGGATGAAGTAATCGTAACAAATCAGGAAGAATTCCAGAAAAGTATCCTGAAAGTAATCGCTAATCGAGAATCATTCTATCAGGAAAAGTTACAATCCCCGGTCTTTTGAACTGTACCATCCTGCTTTTAGAAATAAAATCTCCTAAAATACATACATACAGTATTATTAATTTTAAAACAAGCAAATTGTCCTCAATTTTTGTGATTCAAAACACGCAGAATTTATTTAGAAAATACGTCCCTTATAAAAGCAATTTCGCATTTTGGTACATTGTAAACCAGATGGTAAGGACGGAGCGCCAATTTCTGGGCTGCCGGGCCAGATGTATGAAACCAGTTTTCTAAATACCGTTTTCCATCGCTTTTCAAATAAAACCCACACACCGTTAGGAGTTCCTTCTCGAAACAAAACCTTTTTCATAATTTTGAATTAAAATTTTTTCATTTTACAAATAATTAGTTCAAAAACCGAAAATATATATATTATTTTTTAAGAGAATGGATTTTTCCGAGGAAAACACCTTATTTGAAGAGCGGTCTTTACTTGAGAGTCAGCGAATTATGGAACAGCTAGAGCAATCGGTTGAGAGTGATATAGGCATATTAGATTATTCTTCATCTGATGGCTCGTTTGTGGCAAATGAATCAGGTTTATTAGTGGTCCGCATATATCAGGCTTTGATTTTAATGTACATCATTCAAACCTTATATTATTGCTATCTCAAAGTACAGATTTTTCAAAGTCTTATATATATATATAAAATTTTTTTTCTTAAAATCCAGTAAAATTATTAGGATTTATTTTTAAAATGACTTGAAATTTATTTCTAGCTGCGTAAATCTGAAATATTAGTTTTTTTTGGAATTCGTTTCTAACTTTACTTTCCAAAATTAAGCTAAAAATAAAGATCAAAACTTTTTAATTAAAACTCCTACTCAAAAACGCTAATAATTAAACTGAGATTATTTTTCCTAAAACGAAATTAAAAATTGTAAAATCCCTATGTTAAGAACTGCGAAATAATCCTCGCGCCAAAATCAACTGCGATTTTTGCAGAAATAACGAAACACATGACAGAGGACGGTCAAACAAATGTGTTTTCCCTTGTCCAAAATTTAATCTGATGAGACCATCATGCCATTTTGTGTATGTCGACGGAGTAGTTTCGAAAATGGGGGTTAAAAGCATCGAGGAAATAGATATGCTTTTCAAAGCCCACTCAGATTATGGCATTGCAAATATTCTGCTGAAAGATTTTTTAATGTTAAACTACCCAGTCGCTGACATGAAAACCGGGAAGGTTATCAGAGACAGAGACTGGTTAGTAGAATTCAATTCGCTCGCAGGATACTGCTACGCTCCAATTAAGTTCAAAGAGGAAATCCCAGTAATCTCAAAATTCGTAGATAGAAAAATTTACTGAAAATTTCGTTTTTGAAATAGTTGTGCGAACATTCGTCAAAACTTAGATTTAAATTGGATACACCCATTGTAATGTAAAATAAAATATAAAATATACAATTCGAATTTTTTTTCCATTTTTTTATCATTTATTGAAAATTCTAAATTAAGTTTCCAAAATGTTGTTTTACAAATAATTTTTACAATTATGGCAGATTGACGAAAAATCTGCAAGGATCATCGTTTTGATTAGATGAATGGCAAGCCCGAGCATAACCAACGCTGGGTACAAATTGTCCAGGTCCAAAGAATTCTAAAAACCTGTGTTTTAATTTCTTTTCTATGAAATACCAAAAACAAAATGATAAAAAACTTGTTTTTGTTCAGAAATTCTCACCTCTGGGAAAGTCTAAAACACGACCGGTACTATCTCGAGATAAAAATTGATAAAGTGGCCTCGATTTCTCCAACGCAAAATCATATGCTCCTTTGCCTCGATTCTCCCTAGCCAAATGGAAGTCATCAGACGATTGTCTTTTACCGGTAAGGAAAAAGTTGATAAATCTATCTCCACAAGCGCGATTAATTGTTCGTACATCATAAGCGGAATTTAAATTTTTATATTCCGAATGCCACAAGGGAATCACGGTTAACAAAAAGAGTCCAGCCGAAATTAAATCAAGTGAAATTTCACTCAAATCAACCTCCAAAATCATCCCTAAAAATAATTTTTAAGTTTGGAATTTGGTGTCTGTATGGATTCTGAAGAGACCCAAAGTCGTCAAACACGTGGCCACTCAAACAATAAGGCTAACGACCTTCAGGAACTTTAATTTAAAACACCCAAGTTTTCGCTATGCCGAAGTTAATTCGCTTTTTGTTTTATGTAAAAACCATTTTTTCATCAGAAATTTAGACTCCCCAAAATGGGCAAGATACAGGGAGATCTACGGACCGTCAAAAATTCTGACAAAAAAGAAGCGGACTTTCACAAACGTCCCCATTCATAAAAATTTATATTTAACGGGTAGTTCCTATCGAACTGGTAATTTGATAATCCCTAACATCAACATAGAAAGTATGTTAAGCCATAAATGGGCACATTGCACGCTAATAATTCTGACCACCGGTTACAAAAGAGCTTATAACTTGAAAATTATAATAAACCAAGAAAAACTAAAATTATGTTTCTTTGTAAAATTATTTTTGAGTTATAAAACCCTGATCTCACCGGTCGACAGTATTATTACAGTACACCATAAAATTAATAAAATGTTGAATACAGATTTCAGGGCACCAAAAATTCGTAGATTTCTGGAAAAAGAAGGTAATCTTTTGGCCTACCTTTTCGACGAGCTCAGTGAGCTGGGTTTAAATCTAGAATTTTCAGTGCCGGTAAATCGCAATAGGGAAAATATATTCTCTAAAAATAAAGTGAAAATTGAAGACTTTCACAATTACCAAAATAATGAGTTATTTAAGGAGCTAATTAATCTCTCGTGTATTGGGGCCTCCCACATGTTCTAATCACTAACCTTCGGTTAAATCTGAAAAAGGCCCGCCAAGGGTTCGGCCACGCACAAATCGCACAGCATTGGGTACACCCAAAATGAGAAAAACAGCCTCAATCAGCTCTTTTGATGGTTTTCTCTGACCAGACCCAACGTTGCCTAAAAATTTTCTGTAAAATTTTTTTTGTACAAAATCATAATCATTGTAAAATTTCTCATAAATTGGCTGAAAAAATTAGTTTTTCTTAATTTCAAAATTAAAGAATGAACAACCAAAAGAATTCAAAACTAAACAAAACTAAAATTTGGGTTAGTCAACATTTTCAAGACCACCCATGCAACAATGAAACTCACCGAGGTTCACAAATAAGCGTCCCTGCCCAACAGCTCCCTTCAGAGCCAAACCGCGGTAAGTAACCAATTGTTTTGCTCTTGAACCAGGAAATCTTATTCCAAAAGCCTTCTGACCCAACATTTTCAGGAATAATATCTTTAAAGTAACCCATATATTTCGACCATGGGTTTCAACGAAACGTGACCTTAGGAAAAATCATTAATTTGTTTCTTAAAAATTTTTGGGTTACGCAAGTTTTTTTAAATTAAAAATTCAGTTGGAACTACCTTAACCGACATGCGGAACAATTTGGATCGAAATCGTCGAAGACGGGCAAATGCGAACATACAGCTCCACGAAACGATACCGATAAATCATGAACCCGAAGCTGCTGTACATAATCAAGATAAGGGTCTCGATCAGAATACATCCTCAAACCAACAGAAAACACAAACTGTGAAATCTGTCTTTCCCTCTCTCTCTGAGGCACGTCTATGGCCAATATCTGAATCTCTTCCAATAAGGAAATATAATTGAAAGTGCCATTTTGCACAGGAACCTAATTAAAATTTGATTTAATTATTTTAAATTAATTTTTGTTCTAAAATTTTTTTTTTGCGCGATTTTGCGAGATTCGTTCCCAGCAACTCGTCCTATTACAAAAATCAATCCGGTCACGTGCTAACACGTTAATTTTATATGGGCAAGTTCCCATCTCGAATTTTGTTAGTAAAAATTTTCAATTTCCAAAAATTTTCAAATTTTTTTTCTCAAAATTTTTTTTTTTTTCTCTCAAAATTTTTTTTTTCTCAAAAACTCACAGATATGGTATTTTTGAAAATCCTACATCCAACGATGTCAGTTCGTGAATTATGAATAATTTTATAATCTTCAGAAATAAAATCAATTGGCAAAAGCAAAGGCCGAAGATCGCCAGTGGCATTTTCCTGTGGAATTTCCAACCCCAACTCCTTGAACTGCAAATTTTCCAGCACTGTGTCGATAGTATAAGGATGCTGTTCTACAGCCATAGTCAAAACTTCTGCATCATTCTGATGATTGGTAGAACACCAATACGCTTGCCTTAAAAATTAATTATTTTTCTTTCAAAATCGGATTTAATGTGAAAATTGTTTTTAAGATATGACCGACACCCAGATTACCGGTCAAACCCCAGCCGGTATGAAACTTTTGCAAAATATTACAAATAAATGGGGGCTGCTAATCTATTTCGGTTTGGATTCGGCCTCAGAAATCCGAGACATTTTCAAAGCGTCGGCAAATCTGCTGAAACCTTCTAACCGGTCAAAAGATTACGACTATGAGAAGTTAATTCTGGTAAATGTAAAAAATCCAGAATTACAAAGGGATTGGGTTATTGCGCGTGAAATTTTGGGAAAAATATTCCGAGACGCCGAATTTTACGAGACAGAACGCGCTCGAATCGAAAAAGAAATTCAAGAAATGTTTCTAAAATGTTTTTTTTAATTTTTCAAAATAACCTTTTGAGTTATATAATTTTATCATTTAAAACAATTCACGCAGATTTAAACGAGTACCGAGCCAATATCCTTAGAAACATGTCAGAACTACGGGAGGAATACCAGACCACTTGGTGTCAAATTTTGGAAAAAGTCACCCGAAAATGAGTTTTACTGTAATAAATTAGTAACAAATAATTTTCTATCGTTTTTTCGAGTCAAATTCAAAATTTGTAAAATTTTATTTTTTCTTCGAATAGAATGAGTGAATTAGCCAGTGACAACGACGAGAACTCGCTTCTAGGATCTTCTGACGATGAAAATCGGGATGAAAATCGGGATGCCGCTAATTTACTGGAAACAGAAATTAAAAATTCAATGGAGTTCGAGGAAACGACTCGTGCGGTTAACGCTGACAACCCCTTTGATATATCGGCCATGCCAAAAATACGTTTACGTACCAAGAGTACGATCGAAAAAAGGGTGGTCTCAGAACCAAATGAAGTTTCCTCTGAAACTGACCAACCGGAACCGCCCGTAAAATATAGGGGCCAATCAGGAGGCAAGAAAAAAGGGTTGAGTCTGTCAGAACTTTTGAACAACAACGTCAAAACGGCGTCATCTGACAGACCAATGGATCTGAATACCATCGAGGGACAGCGCGATTTAGCAGCTAAAAGAGACCGGGACCTAAAACAGAAAGCCAAGGCGGAATGCATCGAACAATTTAATTCGATCTCTCAGCATAAAATTCATTGGCCGGTAATTTTATAAATCCAAGCCTAATTTGCCTTATATTTAATATAAAATTCAGAATATCTGGCATTTCGCTAGCAGAGAGGCTGAAGTCATTCAGACAGTAGGGGAGTACAAAGACCTATTAGAGGAAGTTATCAAGGTTAATAATTTCCTGGCCGACAACAATGTAAAATATGCATTGTTATTCCCAGAATTACTGGCAATTTTTCTAGGAATTTGCGAAAAATCAAGAGAAATTCATGCACGTGGGGCCCCAAGAATGGCCACTATATGGCTTAATTTCGCGGTAAATAACTAAAACTTACGACATTTTTTTCTTCTCTTTTTCTCTAAAAAATGTTTTCCGAAATTAACTTTAAAATATTTTTAAAAGGTGATTCAATCGGACGACGGGCGCTGTAGCGAAATAATGTTAAAATTGGAACTGACCGGGCCTCTCAAGGATCGGTATGTTAAGCCCCCTTTTGTCTTAGAAAAATCGATTTTTTTCTCCGGAAATTCGATAAATATTTTCTCACGAACTTCTGTTAAAATTATCTCGAAATATTAATCAATATTTTTCAGCGATATGCTGCATTTCCCGGTCACCCGCGAGGCGATTCTGGGCAAAGGGTTAGAAGCCCTAACAACTACTCTAGCAGCAACCAGCCTGAACTTTAATGTGGATGTGCTAAATAAGTGCT
Organism: Oikopleura vanhoeffeni; assembly: GCA_004367855.1. Lineage (NCBI taxonomy): Eukaryota > Metazoa > Chordata > Appendicularia > Copelata > Oikopleuridae > Oikopleura > Oikopleura vanhoeffeni. The sequence goes on from SCLH01000188.1 coordinate 94,506, forward strand.
CAAATGTTGAGGATTTGAGATCAGCAGGTGCAAAGGCCATAGAGGCCAGAAAGATAGTTGAGAATCTAGTCATGGGGAAAATATCAAAAATTAAGGCCGTTTTGACCCAAAGCCCAATGAAGATTTTGAAAAATCTAGATTGCATGTCAAAAAATTTTCAAACTCAACAAATTTTGACAATAATGGGGGAAGACAATGAACCTATTGTCTTATTGGATGAACAGGGAGCTATGGCTGCAGTTAAACTCGGAGAAGAGGGTGAAATAGTCAGCACAACCAAACCCACGTGGCTAGATAGCATCACACTTTTTAGGTAAAATATTATTTTTACGTGAAAATTAAGGCCCAAAATAAATTTATAATTAAAACCTTTTTGGTCTATAAATACCCTAAAATATTGAATTTTGTTTAAAAATTAAGTAAACGACCCCAAGGCGAAATATTAAACTGAATATTAATTAGGGACAACCGCCAACTAGCCTACGGAAACGAGTTTAAAAACGAACGAATTGACCGTAACGCCTACAGACGAAAGAACCACTTCGCCAATCGGGCAAAACAAAACGAGGCAAACTATTCCAAGGCGGAATTTTTCCGAAATAAGCAACGAAAGTTGGATTAATTAAGGTACAAATATTGTTATATTAACCATTAATCATGATGATTCATTAAAACGGAGGGGGTTACGTAAATATTAAATAATACGGAATTAGATAAATTTGTTCAATAATAGAACAATAATTTGGTCGCGATATCGCCGCCACTAAAAACTATAAAAGCAACTTTTAACAACAGTTGCGATTACTCGGGCAAAAATCCGAAAGGTAAAAAGGGAGAGGGTTACACGTAATTCTAAACAATACTAATTCTTTATTTCAGTTTAGCGGTTTTGGTTTTGGAAGAAGTCTTTCTAATTGGATTTGGATTTGCTCAACAAGACTGTGTGGTCGATTCAAAACCTGGACGGAGCTGTAGGTCGATTGGTAACCCGGGCAAAGTTTATTTCGAGGTGTCGACCGTTTTAAAAACTTCGTGTTTACAACGATCCAAACCTCGTGGAATTCTGTTGCCACGGGCCTTTCTGTGTACCCATTTCTCTGCGCCTGTTTATTGTCCACATATTACTTTTTAAATAAAGTAACATCGAGCAAAAACTCAACTTGTGTGTTTTACTGCTTTAGTGTGCAATTTATCCGATAGCAGATTTACGTTGGATGGTGGATATTGGAGCAGACCCGAAGTTCCCCTTATTTTTTGAGTTATGAATTTTGAGAGCTTCAGAAATTGCTCTAAGACCAAAAATGCCAAGCACTGGGAACCAGATTATAAGCTAGAATTATTGTAGGGTGCTTTCGGGAGATGAATATCTTGACATTATTTATTTTGGTTACCTGGCCACTGTAGTGGTCAATGACGGTCGAATTTGAATTGACGATTCCAGAAGTGTGCATCGGGAGCGTGCTTTCCGTACCCAAATTGGTCTACATTATTTTTTAATCAGCCACCAATTTGGCGTCATGATTTGTGTAATTTAGGTGGTTTTTGAAAATTCCACCGACTGCACTGTGAGCACAGTCATAGGCATACTTGGCCCAGTAAGTAGGGTCGTACTGGCGAGGACTATCTGCGTAAGCTTGTTTTTCATGCACCTATTGTGACCTTGGAGGCTCCAAATTTTTTTTTCTTGGTCGGTCTTCTTCTGAGAAGTTTCACGCCCGATAACTCATAGATCCGGGGCTAAGGTGTTGTTTTGCAGATGGTCTCCTGTACTGACTTACTTATTGCGGAATAATTATGCCTATTACTGTCTTCAGTGCAGTCGGTAATTCCTAACACCTTAATGACGGCATAACCATGACGATGCATTTTTCACAACATTTTGTTTATTCAGACAAATTTGGGTACGGAAAGACGGGTGTGCTTCCGTACCCAATTGGTTGCAATAAAAAAAATAAGCGCACATTTGAGTACGGAAAGCACGGGCCGTGCTTAGCTACCCAAATGGGACACTAGCACCGATCGTGCCGGCATGCGCGCAAGAAATTCCGTTAACGGTCTAGCAGCGATGCGGCAGACTGGCGTTTCAATTTTAATTTCGGACAAAATAATTAGTTGTTTATTCTTTTTGTGCTTATTATCGGGTAGCTGAACCACAATAAATGTGTATCAGCTCATTAAAATCATTTTTTATCTATTAAGGAAACGATTTGAGATTCCAACTTTTATTTTATAATTCGTAAAATTTTCGAAAAAAATTTCAAAGCATTATCAAAAATTTTAAGCATTTTTGTCCAAAATTTTTAGGACGATTTTCATAAATGATCGTTATCATAATGCAAATTAACACAAAAAAAAATCAACCTTTTTCGCACTTTTAAGGACATACTGTACTCATTCACCTTCGCCCAAATGAGCATGCCACGCATGTAGGATTTATTTTAAAATTAGGATAATTTTGAGTTAGATTTAATTAATTTTTTATTAAGGTAACTTTTATTTTAGGGTTGCCCCCCCCCTCTGGAGCAAACAAGTAGGTATCAGAAACGGTTTTTTGCATCCGCTGCCAGCCCAACTTTAACAATTGAAAAAAATCGTATTTTAGGGTCTACCGGTTCTTTACCGGTAGTAGCTGTAAAACACCGTAATTTGTCCTATTACCACTAGGTTCGGTGTCAGGTGTCAAATACAGTGCCAAATTTTCCTTAAAAGTCACCATAAAGTATATTTATAGTTGATTATGATTAGTTCTCTTTAAAAGCCCATTACCGGTGTTTCAGCTGATACCCGGTAAACCTATGACCCTGCAAAATCGATTTTTTTTCATTGGTTAAAGTTTGGCTATCGGATGCAAAAAACCGTTTTCGATAACCTACTACGGTTTTTGCCCAGAGAGGGGGTTACCTAAAATAAAAGTTACCTTTAGTGAACTTAAGTGAAACTGCTTAAAACATTGTATTTTTTATGAGTCTTCTACTGTGACGCCTTTATATTAGTTATTCATAATGAAAACGATGCTTCAATTGTGAAATTGTTATAGTTCCAATTGGAATTTTGAAACAGTGGTCGCGTCAATTTGTTAATGTTAGGTGACAAGAAAAATATTCATTTTTTTTGGATAGGGGAAATTTTATACTTTATGATCTTTTAGACCAATTTGTTTGCTGGTGATTTTGGATACCAAATTATTTTTTCTTGATGAAATACATATTTCTCTAGCGACTCAAAATTTTTTTCTTTTGTCGGGGAACCAGGGAAAAAAAATTTCAAATTTTTTTTTCATGTTCGAAAATGCCGATATTGGAAACGCGTTGCAATAATTTTGGCCAAGATTTTTTTTGAGTCAGATTCAGCCAAAACCTTAAAGTGCTCCGAAAGAATGAAATCGGAGATGGTCGATTTTTGCCTGTTCCCTACCTTAGGCTAGGAAGTAGTATTTGGGAGTTAAAGGATTTGCCTTCCTCAGCCCGCATCTTAATTAACAAAAAGTCTTTGAAGCAGATATGTATGACTCAATTCAACACTGTCTTAATTTGCTTGGAACGGGAATTGACTCGTCAGCTGATTTGTTCTCAACATTCTATCAGTTGAAAATTAAAACAGGGTTCAATGGCAAAAATACTATTCTGTGTTTGTGTTATACGATCTGAACGATGATTATTTTGCATGAATCAGTAATTAAATGATGCAACAAATTTCATGAAATTTATTGACAAAAGATGAAATATTAGGAAGAGATTGAGCACAAAATACCGAAAAGTTTCAAAAGTTAAAAATGCTTGTTAATAAGTATTTTCCATTTTTCACAATCTCTATGATTGTCTTCGAGGAAATAATATGAAAATTTTTTTTACGAATTTTGTTCCGCTTTGATTTATATATAACATTATATCTATACATTTGCTTTGATCGATAATTTTCTGATGGTGTAGACATCCCTTTGAAAGAAGATAGCGAGTTTCCCTACTTAAATCAAGGTACCAATTTTCCGATAAGGGTATTATTATAGCCGTTGTTACTTTGAGGAAATTTTGGAGTGGGTAAAATACCACGATATAGCTAGAGAATACTCAAAGTTATTTCTTTTAAAAACAAAAAGTTTCGAATTTTATTTTAGCATTTTCTAATAATTTTTTCGGAACATTGAACCCAATTTTTGACCAGAAAACTCAAATATCAAAAACTGTTAGCAGATTTTTTTTTTCTCAGCATCACGCAACTGACCTGACTGAATCGACGATTTTTATCTTCGGTTTACCTCCGGTTAACTGAAAAAAAAAAATTTGCGGATTTCGAATTGACACTAATGTTCAAATTTCTGTTTCGCGAAAAACCGAATTTTTACATTTTTCAAAATTTATTACTGCATTCTGAATTTTAACCTTAGATCCAAAGTTCTTTGAAGAGACGCGGAAAACCTTTGAATTGAGCGTTTTTGTAGTTTAGTGAAAATTGCTAGAATTCCGAACTTGAAAATGTGTTTCCACCAATAACGAGCATATTGTTTTTTCGTTCATGCTAAGTAGAGTAAATTGGTATGCGAGCTCCAACTAATTAACGGGACTTGGAAACTTCATTATGCTGTTTAGAACTCGCCGCACATGTTGTCACCTGGTGCCAACATATTCGATAATTCTGTATCATTAGATAGATCTTGTCTATCAAATAGCTATTCTCAAAGTTTTGAGCAGTTTTAGTATTCTGGTTAAGGGGAGATACGAAGTACCATTTTGTGACCGTTTTACCCTTTAAGAACCTGTTACATCATTTGTCAAGTTTAATTTTTCTATTAGCATTTTTGTTATTTTACTGAATATAATTCAGAAAAAAGTAAACCGCTGCAGCTTCAGCCAAAAAACTATTAGTATGCACATAGATAGGAACAATTCAGTATGCGATTTTCGAAGAAAAACGCCCTCAAAATATGGTTTTCATTCGGCTGTTTCGATACTATGTTGGGTCTTGAAAAGGGTTGAAAAATTAAAAGTAAAATTTAAGAATAATAAAACATAAAAAAAAATGAGAATAAAAACTATTTAAAATTCACACATTTAAATTTTTGGTTAAAAATCGAATTACGGTTGAGCTCACTTGCTCACAAGCTATCGATTGGTTGAAGAAATTATCTTATTTTGTCAATAAGTCAATCATGATCAACTCTATAATAACGATTCTTCGAAGGTTTTTTTCGAGTCTCAGTTTAACTTATAGGCATATCACGAACAACTAGTTTTTGCATTCAAATTGTCACACCAGGGGTAGGCACATCTTGAAATTATTCCCGATCGAATCCAGCCGATCTGATTCCGAGCCATTTGTGTCGACCCCCTGGTCACCACTATTTAATATTTTTTTGTATTTGGGTTTTTGAAGCACCAAATCATATATGACTTAGCAAATTAGATTTTAGTTTGTTACTGCAAATCTAGTTAAAATGACCAGGAGCCCCCGTTTATTGACCTATAACTAATTGTCGAAATTAAATTTTTAAAAATGGAGAGGGGAATGCCAATCCCTGTGTGAATTAATTGAAGCGTCTACACGATACGAAATGATCCCTACTGCGACTTTCTGCTTCCGCCTTACCTTGGTGTAGGTAGTGACGTTTTCTGAATGGCGCCTCTAAATGGCTGGTGTCGCTCGATGGCTGAACAGGCTACAGGGGGCGTGGACAGAAAGGGCAGTAGGGGCCATCTTCATATGCAATTCCCCTGATTCACATCTTGTTATATACCGTCTGGTAGGGCCGGATATTAAGCAAAGTGTTAATAGGGATATGGCGTGAGTACGCGTTCATTAATTTGACCAAACTTTATTACCTACCTCTCCATTTATGAAATTTTTTTTTCGACATCATTATATCATAACGGGGGACCTGGTCATTTTTTACTAGTTTTTAGCTAAAACTTTTACTTAATCTCCAGTTTTTGCGAAGACTCTCCCGCTTTGAATTCTAAGATAGCTAAATTAAAGAAACCAAATATCTGGATAATAACTTTAATTCAAAATATGCCGAATGATGTTTTTACATTTCTATTAAGCAAAATGTAATTAAACAATTTCAGTTTCTCAGAAAAAACCAATTTGGTTGATGAACCATTTTTTCTTCTATTCCTTTCACAGATAATTGTGCTCGTTTGATCTGGATCTAATAATGTTATCGTATTGAGTTGTCTAAAGCCCGAATTAATTTAAATTTTGGGTTCAAACTAGTTTTAAAATGACCAAGAGCCCCGTTATTGATATTTAAAAGTATTTCACATCGATCTGATTTCTTTACTAATCTTCAGTAACTGAGTACAGAAATTATATATTTTTTTCATAGTTACGAAAACAACGTCAGCAAAAAAATAGAGTTTAGCATTACAACACAAATACTATTAATCGTCTTTCTCTGTTTATCGCATTTTCATCGCCCTATAACCACACCCTTTGGAATGTTTCTGTATTAAAGTGCGTTAATGATAACAAACATGACTTGTTTTTCTGCGGGGGTTGACTTTTTGATCGCAGTCAGCAGCTGAGGTTGTCCGCAGACAAGCAAAACAGCTGATATCAGCATGTTATTAAAACAATGAAAAATCTCAAAATTTTAAATTTCAAAAAAAACTCTCCCTGATATCTTTTCTTCGCATAACTTATTTGTATGAATTGTAAGTTCAACCACACATCGTCGAATCAGTATCCGATAGATATCGATCGATCCTGAGCCAATAGGAATGTTGGCCAACCACGACTGCCAACAACAATATCACATGCTGAGCAAATTTTTTTAAATAAACACACTAAAAAATTGGAGATACGTAATCTAGTTCTATCTTAATAGTTTGCGCACTTATAATACGGTATTGCAATAACTAATTCATGGCTTACAAGCTATTCCTAATGTCGCGCCCCGCTGCACAATACTTAAGGGGGGTTTTATACACACATTTCACCGGACCTAATCCGAAAAGTTAAAAAGGGAAGGTTATATAACTCTCGTACTAACATTTATTTTTAGGTTTAGCGGACTTTGGTTGGGCAATATTTCTCGTGGAGATTTGCATACCGAACGACTTGGCCAGGACAAGCTACAGTGGTGCCAAGCGGAATTCGTCGATTGCGACCGGGTATAAAATTGTTGGTTTTTATAAAGTTTCCTGGTTTATATTTATATATAAACTAAACTTTAAATATACCTGCTTTAATACCAGGTCATTTTGTGCCAAACCCTTTCTTGACTCGCCGCCCATAATTTTAAATAAGTTAAAATACTAGCATAACTCAGTTGTTGCGTTAATTTATTGCTTTGTGTGCATTAAGTCCGAAAGCAGATTACGTGGTGGTTTCCACGTGGTTAGAAACGTTCTAGCACGCTTCTAAGATACTATAAATCGTTCGATGATTAGTATTCACTAAGGGTCAAATACCCAACTAATCCGCTAAGCCATGGCTTACGCGCGTAACAACGGTAATTTCCGTCCTGGTTCTATACCAAATGCCCATGATTCGGCATTAATTGAAAAAACATTTTCAAAAAACTCAATCTTTAAAATTGACCTTAATAAATTGCCTTACGGCGATGCTAATGCAGTAAATGAGGTCTTAAACCTTTTAGAGGACAACATCTCGAAAAGACTACGAGAAAATAAATATAATGGCATTTATGATTTTCGAAGCCTTCCCTTTTTGTGGCGCCCACCATCGCACCACCAAACTTGTCAGGACGACAAGACTAGGGGAATTCCTGACAGCGTTAAAACTTTTAAAACGATGGCACAGGAATTCAGATATATGTTGACCCCTATAAATGAGTTAATGGGAGTTTCTAAAGCTCTCTCAGCTACACCTGACTATCAGAAACTTCAGGTAAAATACGGTATGCCAGGAATTACGGGCGAGGTTGATATTATNACGGAAAGAGTGAGGTTACTAATATGTGGGAGCCATTTTTTACGAATTTCATCCTAGAATTCTAGAAATATGACTATAAGTAAACCGGAAATGAAAAGTTCGAAAACAAGTTCGTCTGATCAGAACAAAAGTACCACCAAATTGAAGCTGGGATTTCACTGATCAAAAAGTTGGCTCACAGCTAATCAAAATTTTAACCAATCAGCGGTAAATTCGATAATTAGGTTAAACTTTTTTGCTTAAAAATAATTGAAATTTCTAGAATTCGATTAAGACATTTCCAATAATTTTATTNAAATTGGTCCAGTTTGTTTCAGAATTAGGGTTTTACTAATTGACCAAGTTTTTTGAGCTTGAGCGCCGTTTGGACGCGAGATAAATATAGGCTTTATTATAGCCTTAGTCAAGATTCTTCACATCGAAAATAAGAAGGGCGACCCAGAACATTTTTGACACCTCTTTGTGGACCGACTATCTATTCTGATAACAAGCTTGTTTGATACACGTTTAGATCTTGAATTAAAATCGGCGAGAAAACCTACCCAATTCTTGATATAAATGTATCACTCTGGCATGATTTTCACAATTCATTCATTTTTTCAAAACATATCAGTTTATCCATCCTAAAATCGAAAGCGGATATGTTGAAATTTCACTCCCAAAGAAATATTTCTGCTCCAGATATGTCTAGAATGCTTATTTTTTTCGCAAATCGTACTCAAAAATCTTTTTTAAATCCTTACTTATTTTAAATTTCAACTCCAGATTGGAGTCAAAAGTTATTTCTTCGAAAGTAAGACTTAAGCAAAAAATGGCCTTCCAATCAACTCGTCATAAAATTTGAACCTTTCTTTCAAAAAAATTTTGGGTGATATTTTCAGATTCACATTGTTGAGTTTAATAATTAATTTGAAAAAGAGCTTTTTTAAATCATTTTTTCCATCATTTTTGGCTGATTTAAAGTGAATTTACCATATTCCTTGGAGCGTTAAAAGGCTCATTGAAAATGATCCCAACTGCGCCTTTTACACCAGTAGGCGTAACTATGAGCCAGTGACCAATCAGAATACTTGATTGTCGACTTAATTCAAGAATCCCGCTATTTTGTTTGTCACTTACGCCTACTGGTGTAAAAGGCGCAGTAGGGATCATTTTCGATATATTGACATAAATATTGACCTTCAGGAAAATATGATTCTTGGTGGCGCAGTGCTGCTCATTCTTAACTTAAGTGTCAACAATTGTCAGCAAAATATTTTTTCTTCATATTAATCTTCTCTTAATCTCTGTTATCTTTTTTGAGCTCTTGCGCAAAAGAAAACTTGTTTTAAGAACCAAAGCGTCTTCACTTATGGTACAAATGTATCTAAACTTTTAAAAATTTCGTTTTCATTTGATTAATTCTCTTCGAAAATGCAAAATAACTTACATTGGAGGATGTAGAAATTGCATTTATCCCGATTCGATATTGAGTTCAAGGGGTTATGGGTGCAATTTATTCTTTGTTCATTTCAAAAAAATAAATTTATATGAAATACCAAAGACTTGTTTCGAGTAATTGAACGAACTTGTCAAATACAAAACTATATTAAAATTTAAAGAAATTTCTTATTTTTATCTCGGTTGAACGGTGAAAATTCAAAATTTTAATTTTTTCCAAAATCGACACGCAAAAATTTAAAATTGATATATGAAATTTCATATAAACAGAACTGCAAATATTTTTCAAATATATAGATAATCATCAATTTGAAAGCTGAGGAAAAAAATTATTCCATTTTTTTCGAGAATTTTTGACAAATTTAAAATTTGATAAGATTTAAAGGTATCGCGGTCTCTAATTTGACATATTTTCGATAAAATATTAGCCAAACACGGCTTCAGGGATATTATCCATTTTTATGACATAATAATTGCAGAAAATGTATGACCCGGGATACCCACAAGTTCGATTGAGGATGGTTTGAAACCATTGGTTTTGGACATAACCTGCTTAATAATTTGAATTCATGTTTTCGTGGGATGTTTGGAAAGACTCGTCCGAAATGGAATTTGATTCTTGAGATTCTTGAAATTAATGGATTTGAAGACACATACCACCTTCTTAAAGGGGCGAAGAGGCGACTTTTTTCACATATTTTGACTTTGAGAACAGATTGTAGTACGATCATTGTACAAACACAAATAGCTCATACAATTTTTAAAAAACTGATGGTGAAAAGTTTTTTACATTTGCGCTGAGTTTCTGACAGTATATAAATGCGCACTGAACTGTCACTTCCGGATTTGGCCGAGAAAAAAGTTGGAAATAATAAAAAAAAAAATGTTTCCAGAATGTTCCTAAGGTAATTTTGAGAAAAATTGGCTAAAATTACCAAAATATATACCGGTCATCTCGAAACCGAGAATATTTCTAGAGAAGATAAAAATTTTTGGTATAAGCCATCAATTTTCTCATATTCACTTTACTCAGAAAAAATATAAATTTATTCAAATTTATGTTTCAAACAGCTCTTAAAGGTCGGCCATCCCCCTTTAATACAATTTCTCCAATATCAGGAATTTCTCACCGTTAAAAAAGAGCTCACCTTTTATTTTAAAAAAGGTAACCTTTGAATGAAATGTTTTTATCTATGTTTGGTTTTTCAAGCTGAATCAGTTAAGTAAGTTTCAACATGGTGAATTGTACTCCTTATATATTATATCCCACGCTTATTGGATAAAATTTTGCAATTTAAAATTGTTGACATTGAATAGGACTGATGGAAAAGTACCATAAATGAGGGCAGTCATGCACTATAGTATTGCCGCGATGCAAAAGGAGCTTTTTGGGAAGTTTTTCAAACGTGTGAATAAATTCGTGTCATCCAAATTATCACTTAACACGTATGAAGCTATCTTCACTGACGAATATACTGTCACCTGTGAGATTATGGCCGAACCAAGTTCAAACCTAGAAATTTGGAGTTCTCCCATCGAAAATCTCGAAGTTTATCGCAAAAAAATTTGATAATTTAGTTTCCACATTACAGCCGGGTGTCTGAAACTGAAAAGTTATTTAAAAATGTTGGTTTTCAACTAATAATTATTCAATTATTTAAAAAAAACTTTGATACATTTGTAGAATTCGTTCGACAAATAAACTCCAGATTTGCATCCACAACTGTTTCTCGGCGTCCGTTGTTGCCACTGACAGTGACAGTGAACTCAAAATGAATTGATTTGTAAACAAAACTGATTTATTTTTAATGATGGAAGCATTTAACTTACTAAATACCAGAACTTTGATTTTAAAGACGTATATGTCAAATTGAAAATCATTTATAAATAAAATAATCATCAACAAATTTTATTTAACAAATTGTAGAGAAGTTATCAAAATTATTAAAACGACTGTTTTCTTGAATTGAACATAAAATTCATTCACATTAAATTTGCCTTTTGAATCGAGATGGAAGACAAACCGCGTTCCTGACTAACTTTATCAATTTCCACCAGATCCATCCAAACAAGTCATTAAGAATTAAAAAGATACACTGGTACAGAGTCTTGCTTCAAAAGTCTGTGGTCTGTTTATATTCACTTTTCATTCAAGACATGAGATGATATATTTTCAAAGTGTTTTATTAACATAACAAAATCATTTCAATATTACACGACTAATTCTTAATTTTAATTTCTAATGAAGTTGAATCATTTTTGAACAGAAACAATCGTTTTCATCAAGTTTAAGTGAAGGTTTTGAAATTAAGCGTCAGATTTTAATAAATAACTCCAGATAAAATATTTTGACATGAATTCATTCGATCTGTACGATGCAGTTTTCTGATATGGTGTACTGAACTTTGAGAATTTTATTTTTAAATATCAAATAACATCTTTTTGCTTGTAATGCTGCATCATCAAAGGCTGCACCTCCTTCCACATGTGACAAAATTAAACGAGTTTTGTGCTCCCACCCTTGAAAATATGTCGATGGGAGTCAGTTACCGCTTTTTATCGACAAACAGAACATTGAAAAGTTCAAAAGGTGAATTTTTCATCTTATATTATTCAGCCAGCCCGTCAATGTGCAAAAAAGAGAAACTACGCTCGTTATCATTGTGATATCACCAGATAAACTGAGCTTATTACGTCAACATCGAAAAATAACTATAAAAATTTCACCAATTCTTAAAAAATACTTAATACCGAAATTGTGAGAAACTAATTTTTTGACAGTTACTACCCAAAATAGTTGTATACCTTATATACAAAACATGGTCCGGGGGGGATAGTGTGAAGATAGTATAAAAAAGGCTAAATTATACGACCATGAGTCGCGCGGGTCCGTCGCGGTCTCCTTAACACTTTTCTCCATACAATCTTCTGCTCAAACTAACCCACTTTCTACAAACTTTTAATAATCTATATTAAAACAAAAAAAGGCGGCTTCATTAAACCAAGTGACCATTAACGTTCTATTTTGAATAAATAAAGAGTTTTTGGTCAACTTGACACAAATTGTGGCGGAAGCAAATATTGTGTCCCACTTGAATTATCTCATTGGTCCAAACTTCTCTTCATTTATTTTTCAATTATCTTTTGTAATTCAACAATGTAACGCATGATAAAATATTTGAAGGTTAAACAAAATTTAAATAACACGTTGGAACTAGGTTTGTAAATATGCGTCAATTTTGTTTTTCTTTTATGCGTTAGTTTGAGCAAAACATAGGGAAAGGGGGAGAAGAAAACCAATGCTTAATTTTTTCTTTTAGCAAGCCTCGGAAACAAGACTCGTGCATTTCTAGCAGAAACGTTCCAATTTGATCAAACAATAAAAGTTAAACATTTCCATGATTTTTTTCCTTAAACCTACACGTATCATAAAGAAACAAAATGACTCATACTCACAAGCCTGGTTTTTAACGTGTTATCAAAATTCCACCAAAATATTATATAAATGATATTATATTATGCGCTACTCCAATTATTTATAACAAGAAGTTTGAACGTCACGTGTGTACAAATCTTTTTTTAGGCTACTACATACCATAATTGAATTATTAATGAAGAGAAGTTTGGACATCACTGGGAATAAATCTCTTACAAACCCTGGTGCTACGCATTGGGAAAAGCATAATAAATCGAAAAAAACATTATATACTCCTTAATAAGATGCCGAAGTTCAGATTTTATGTTTCTCATAAAATTTATAATTTTCAAAGAAGTTAACAACTGGCATAACCTGGTAATATTATTCAAAGTTTGAAGCATGAGATAAGCATGCAGGCAACTTACAAAAATTATTTTAGAAAAATCATTTAATACATATAAAAAAATAATTTGAACTCTTATCGGAGTCTGAAATGAATCTCATATCAATAACAAATGGTTTACGACCTAAAAACTACATTTTATTGACATACAGTATTAAAGATTTTTGCTCCTATTTTTCGAATTTGGATAACTTGCAATTGTCAATGAGAACAATAAATTTTGGCAAATACCTACGTCTTTCCCAGATTAAACCAATCAAAAAGGTAGAATTCAGATTTGTTCAAGTTTGAAAAATTAGAGCAAAAATATAACGTATTGTACAAAGTCAAATTTTTGCAACATCTCAGACAGTTTTAAAAAATAGTCATGTGAGTAAAATGCTATTTATAAATTAGCTTGTCGTAGAAAAATTCTCATCGAGACGTCATTCATATCAACCAATTCGTTTTTTATTTCGTTGTAGTAATTTGGTGTCTGCCTTTGATCAACAAATACATTAACAGATTCTATATATATATAATCGCTAAAGAAGTTCGAATTTGAACAATATGAAAATAAAGATATTCACGACAAACAAAAATTGGTCAGTATTTAAAATAAAAAATTAAGAAAATTAAAAAAAACTCTTTGAACTTTAGTATTTTTTGTCACGTAATGTTTATTGCCCGTTTTGATTGAAAACCGCGTTTCTTGCAGAATATTGGCCTTGAAATAGAAAAAAACAAAATAAATAAGATAGAGATTATAATACTTTTCAACAGAGGCGGGCGATATCAATGGTCAAATCTCGCCGAAAAAAACCCGATGCAAATTGTTGATTTTCAACTTAATTCCTGCAAGTGCCCAAATTGCCAAAACAGCCGATATCGCCGAAATTATGTGGGCGTTTAAGGTTTTTATAACAAATTACTGTGATGGTGTCATGAATGACGTGATGTTTTGGGATTTTATTTCTAAAATATACTTTTTTAAGTTTTTGTTTAAGTTTGTTTGGTAGAGTATACGATTTTACGCATTTCAGTATTTTATTTCATTTGAACCTATTTCAAAATTCTTTAAAAAACTTAAAAATGTTTTAAAATTATGATGTGATTTCAAAAGCTCACGCGTTTTTTCCAATTTTTTGATAACTAAATTTATGCCTATCCATATATCGACGAAAGTGCCAATATCACCGAAAAGGTTCAATATGGATCACCGGACCTCAGAGTACAAATCTTAAATATTTGAATACTAACAACGCAAGATATTATCACCAATCAAAACTCTTGATTGCGGAATAGGCCGATTTCATTGGTCAGGTTGAGAAGGATCAACCAATCAAATGCTCAGATTTCGCACTTTTCAAATATTTAGGATTTGTACTCTGAGGTCCGGTAATCCATATCGCCAGATTTTGTAAAGAAAACGATGGGCCTGACCTGTATTTATCTTAATCAACTTGCATCATTCGAATAAATTAAAGATGCTCTAGATAAGGATTACCGGACATTCTTATAAGAATCATCAAAAAAAAATAATTTACTGGTTAAAAATATATGGTAATATTATTCCACAGTGGTCAAATTTGACTTTTCAGATCGCTATTTCTACATTATGAGAACGGTATGAGTACGGTATGAAGGATTCAAATTAAGGATTAATTTGAAATATAATTTTTAACTTGGGTTCAAACTTGGACTTCAAAGTTGAAATCGATAACATCATATTATCGGAAATGAATTATGAGAGATTAAATATAAAGTTAAAAAAGCAAGGTTTGCAAAAAATTGAATTTTTGAAGCAAAAAAAACAACCGTTTTAACAAATTGATCAGTCAGAAGTACGTTATCTGACTCAGTACGGTAACGTTTTTCGACCGTTTTCATGCACGTTATAGACTGTTTGAAGTCAGCCTGACCACTAGTTAATTTATTTCAGAATAGTTGAAAAAATTGAAGGAAAGCGTGAAAATATTGACTTTTTTAATTCTTTTGTAGTCTAGTTTTTAAATATTGCAAAAACTTCAAATTTTTTCTAGAATTTATTTTGAATTGAATAAATTGAATTTATAAAAGTAAAATATTAGATAAATCTCAATAAGATTATCTCATGCACCGAAAAATCATTAGTATTTATAAAACGTGAAATGAATCAGTTTGAGTTTTGTTTCTTTTTAATAGCCAACTTGAGACCACAATACGCGCGTTACGAGACGTAAAATATTGATCGTTACGCTTTAATTTTTTTGAATCAAAGATGCTTACGTTAATAAGGGCAATTAAATTTTTTGTCACTTAAAATATTTATTCAAAGGTTTTTACAAGAGAAAGCAAAATGGAGAAATGTGAAAAATATTCAAATTTGGACGTGATTTATGATAAAGTATCAGACAGGGGTTTCCAGAAAATCACTCTTTCGTCCAAATTATATATTAAAATTTTTCTGAAAATCTCACCACAATTCCTTTTTTTTCATGGTTATATTTGATTTAAACCAAATTATTTATTTGTTTAGTTATAGAGTTGTTTCTTTTGTTTTGCCTTAAAAGACAGTCCGTTTGAAAATACAAAATACTAAACTCTTATTCGACTTTAATTATCACTTTTGTCAGATAAAATTTTTTTTGTGTGTAGTACAAATGATACAATTATTTCAAAATTTAAATTAGCATTCATGAATTTCTTAACTTTTCGATAGTCATGGATTTATTAAAATAATTTTTTTCATTTCTGTTATTTAAAATTAAATTCGAAAATGGACACCCTAAGTTCAGAAAATGCAATGTATCCGTTAGTATTATCAATGACAATTTCTTTTGTTTTATGGATCACTGCGGGAGTTTACCTGACCGCGGACCTTCTTTTATTAGCTACACCAGGTAAATTTAACAACTCGTCAAAATGTACTTTCTTATAACTGAAAAGATATCTTTGTCTCAATGATTTTTTATTCGTTGTCTGTCTCAAACAATTAGTTTCGTGAAACATAAATGATTATGTTTTAATGCCATCTTCAAATAATACACTCATCTTACTTCTTAAATTTCCGTGATACATTTCAACATTTTTTTCTTAAATTTTGCAGGAAGGCGCTAATTAAAGCTCGGTTATTTTAGTTCGAAAAAGATTTTTTTCCTATTTCATCGTCGTTATAATTGGAAATTACTGAAATTGAAGTAACCAGTAATTTTCAATTTACATCTTAAATTCTGAAAAACTCAATTTTAATAAAATTTTCTCCAATTTTTCGCATCTTACAAACGCAAACTGACATCTTAACTTGTAAATTTCTTATAATTTTTTAAGACTTCCGAAGATGTTGAAAAATTTAAATATATGGCTTAAATATCGGCAACAACTATTTGAAAAGTCTCCGAGAATACCCTCAGATCAGTGACCCTTAATCGTCTGAGATCAGTGACCTTAAATAATCATGATTCGAATTATTATGAACTATATTAATGTAACATGACAACGAATAACAAATTTGGTTATATGAGCCGATAATTGCACACAATAGAGTCAGCATAATCTTCTTAACAAAAGCTGTTATTTTTTTTTAATTTTCGAGTCAAAAAGATTAAAGCGTTGAAAAATTATGAAATATTTTAAGATGATTTCACATGCATTTCTTGGCTCAATAATACCATCAAAAATGACACTTTCAAATGTGATGGAACATGCGAAGAATTTCAATATCAATTCAAAAATAACTGGACAACAAAAACTGTAGCTACTGATTTTGATTTCATTTGTGGCAAAGAAAAAGTAAGATGTTTAACAAGCTAACATTATTGTATTGTTTACTTTTTGAATGACTTATAGTTATGTTTGATATCTATTCACGGTACTTTCGTGCCACTTTTCCAGCCAACATTGAATTTCATTCGGCTTTTGAAAACATTTCATCCAATTGAATTTTAAGATAGCTCAAAATGAGCAAAAATATTCAGAGAAATACAAATGTAAAAAAANAAACAATTTCAGTTATCTTATAAAAAATGGTCAGATTTTTATTCATTTGATATTTGTGCTCAGTTTGAGTTATTTGAAAATTAAATCGGATAAGCCGTTTTCAAACTCCAAATTATCAAAAAAATGGCTTCATAAGGAGCATAAATGGCTCAGCAAGTGATGCCATAATTATTGAAAAAAAATTACCTTCTGAAAATAAAAAATGAAAGTATTTTCCAATCCGACATGACATGCTTAATTTTGAATAGCCTACAAATCTAGTAATTAAAGTCTCATCAATTTTAATATAAAATGCGAAAAAAGGGTAATTTATCCTGAAAATCAGGTATCAATGATGATAAAGTACCCTATTTTTAAATTGAAAATATTTATAAAAAAAACTTGTGAGTGCAATTTAAAGTTAATCAACGTCTTAATAAGTTCTTATTCATGATAAAGAAGTGGAACAGTTAACAATCGTTGAGTTAGACCGCGAAAAACAGTTTTTGTCGATATCGCTATTTTCAAGTAAAAAGTACTTGAATTTTCTAATGAAAATCAAAGAGCGCATGCATTACCCGATTTTTTTTAAATCAATATTTTTAAACAAAAAAACAAAAAAATTATTTCCAGGTTCTGTTCGATTTCAAGACTTTGACAATGATGGGATTATTTCCAGGCGTTTTTGCAACTGGCTTAGCTTCAGATCGTTTTGGCCGCAGAACAACAATCATTATTGCGTCATTATTAGGGAGTTGTTCTTGCTATTTTACCTTGATTTCAAAATACTCAGTTATGTTGTACCCATTGGGAAGAGTTTTGATGAACGGCTGTTCTCATGGTGCAAGTGTCGTTGGATTTGTGTATATTCTTGAGATGAATAGGACAGGATTTGAGATAAATTCTGAAAAAACCAAAGTACAATATCGTCGACCAGAATGATAGACCTTAAAACTTTAAAAAAGTTACTAGAAAAAATAGTGCCAATAAAGTTTTTTACTTAATTAATTTCTTTTTCAAAATTTTGTTTTTTTCACTTTCACAGTGTCAAACGCAAAAATTCATATCAGGACATTTGAGTGTTTATTTTATTTAGTTGCAGATTTGCCCATCGAGCGATTTAACTAGTTTTTTCAGTAAAGAATTGTAATAAATAGGGTTATTTTTTAATATATTTTTATATCCTTTATTTTGCCCAAAATATCGAACTCATGCTGGCATGTTTGTCTGTGGCGTAATTTTTGCATTTGGAGTAATGTTCAATTCGGTTATTGGCTACTTGTTCAATACATGGGAAAATATGGTTATGTTTATGGGCATTCTTCCATTTGGTATGCTTATAATTTATCCGGTTATGCCCGAAAGTTTCAGATGGTATTATAGCACTGGGAAATTGAAAGACGGTGAGGAAAGTTTAAGGTGAACACACATTTATTCAACACTTTTTACAATTTGAATTTTTCAAGTTTCGACGCAAAAATGGTTTATTATCCTCTTGAATGAATTATATTTCACAAGACTTTTTTAAAGAAATTAAATTTTTTTTCAAAAAAAAAGAATAAAAAATTTTGAAACATTTACAGTTAAAATTTTCTTTAAGTTTAAAATTGATAAAATTAAAATAAATTCGAATGAAATTTCATACAAATTGCAAATTTTTTCTTGGTCCTATTTCAAGTTGTCCACTTGTGATCAAGAACTTTATCGTTGTATAAAAAACTTGCCTCGTGTGGTACACGTGGTGTCGCTTTAGTCGGCGATATTAATAAACTAATTCTGCAGAAATCTATCCCCATCAGCCGACACCAAGGTTTTGATGAAGTTCTCAAACGCTGTCAAAAAAGTGCAATTGTGGACCTCGGAACCTTGATTTTCATTTTTAATAGCTTATTCAACGACAACTGGTCTAATCCTTCCGGTCACGAATGATATTCCAAACTTAAATTTCGATAACGATAATTGTTACCAGATCAATTTAAAAATAAATTTATTATGTGATACTTATTATGTTGTTTGAAAATCACCAGAACAATAAGGTTCATTATTTAATAGTCTTCACAATTTCATTAACAAGACATCGATAATGTCTCGATAAATTTTTTTTAAATAATGAAAATACTAAGTTTTTTTAGTGGGTTTTTTCACAGCAATACAATTTTCATGTACAATTGTCTCTTCATAAAGAAATGGTCAAAATAAGTTCAAAAACATCATCACTTAAAAAAAAACATAATTTTGAAGCATATTTTATTTTGGCAAACAAAACTGAAAAAACCGCCCCTTTTTTTTTACAACCCTGCTTTGAGACATAAAGTCTTCTATAACAAATCTTTTTATCGTATTAAATAGAAATTTTAGGAATTATTCTAAGAAATGTGGCAACGAACTTGATCAAGATTTTCTATATCTAATAAGAGAAGGTCAAAAACACGGGAACAAAAAAAACAAGCGAGTTTATTGGTTAGTTTATCAATTACTAAAAGATTCCAGCTCTAGAATTGTTATTACAAAAATGTTTTTTCTATGGATGGTTATCGTTATGTACTATTTCGCGCTTTTGCTTGGGATCCTACCAGGATCAGTTTTACTCAACAATGCGGTAAATGGAGCCATGGAGGGTTGTGGAGCTCTTTTCGCAGTTTGTTTCATTGGAAAAAAATGGTGCAAAAGAGCCCTATTCATTAGATATTTATTGATTATTTCAGGAAATGATTCAAAATAACAGAAAAATCGGTAATAATTTTTTGACAGATATTTGGAGTCATTGATAACGGTGGCTACAATGTCATTTCATACGTGATGGATTCTCACTCAAAAAGTGAAGGCCGGAAAAAAGCAAGATTTTGACTCTGGGGCGACCAAATTGTCATTCGAGACAGTTTAAATACATATATTTTCTAAATTTGCAGTCGACAACCATTTTTTATTTCTTTAGGAAGCTTTTGAGTTTTTGAAAAGTTTTTGAACGATAGCTTGAATACAGAATATTTTTTATTGATCAATCCATATATATCACTTAAAATTAATGCATTTTGATTCTTGCTCTCTAGCGGCATTTGAGGACAAATTGAAGATTATCTTTTACTTATATTTAGCAAAAATGACAAAAATATGAGACGGCTTAAAATTAATAATGTGCCAATGACTGTTAATCGGACACATTTTATTTTAATTTTGAAAACTAACTTCAACTGATGTGAAAGAAAATTATGTATCATCAATATTAAAATATATCTGCGACTAACGTGACGTAAGTTATCTGAAGATTTTATTTCTTATTTTAAAGCAACGACAACTTTTTGTGCTGGACTGTGCGATTTTCTAAATTATCACACTGAAAGAGATTCTGAAATTCTGCGGAAAGTAATGATGGGTTGTACTTTCATAGGGTTTTTGTCAATGTCTGCAGCTTTTGCAATTTTATTTATTTATACTGGAGAGATGTTTCCGACGGTTATTCGTTCATCTTGTTTTGCAATTTGCTCACTTGGTGGGAGAATCGGATGCTGGGTGTCACCTCAGATCAACAAACTTGGGACAATTTTCCCTGGACTGAATGGTGTATTATTTACAATTTTAACAATCGTAGGAGCATATATATGGTAAGAAAATTAGTTTTTCATTGCATGGAGATTTGTTTTTCATTGCAAGAAAATCATTTGAAAACTTTTTTTGGTTAATGAAACGACAATTTCTTTCAATTATTTTAGTTTTCCAAAAACCCAAATCAAAAGACAAAATATTTGGTACTTTTTCGATAAATGTAAAACTTTATCGAATAATTATTTAACAAAATAAAATTAAACAGAGTTTAAAATCCCGCTGTAATCACCCCGTGTTAAAAACCGATGAAAACATTTTAAAAGAGAAAAAAAACAAATAATGTCACAATTGTCGATCGGACCAGGTTGTGGCTTCATTAAAAAGTTATATGCCGTTTAAAAGTGAGTTTTCTTAGAAATATTGTATTTTGAATTACAATTTTTTTCGACTGATGAAAAATCATTAATTTTCAAAAGGCCCTTTGATACTCTTGAAACTTTTTCGCGGACATACGCTTTATTTAAATTTTAAATAAAAAAATATTAATTACTGAAAACTACTTATTAAGAAATGCTTAGGGTTTTTGAAACACCCGCAAAAATAAATTTATACATGAAATTAAATGTGTTAAAAATGTGTTTTTAAGTAGTAGGGTCAGGATAATAACACAAGTGTGAATAGGGGATATCCAAGCTTTAAAATGGCTTTAAAATAAATAATGAGAAATTTTTTGTTTTTTTGCATAAAAAAACTTGTAATAATTTAACGAAAAACTTTAATATTTGAAGGTTTTTATGTTGACATTAAGAATTGAAATTTTAACATGTTTTCAAATGAACTCATATTTTGTTCTGTAAATTTTATTCTAGTTTCACACTACCTGAAACCCAAGGTCGAGAATTAATGCAAACAGTTGATGAAACAAAAATATTCTTCTCAAATTCAAACGGTGAATCGAACGACAATAGTACTTCAAATATTCTTCTGGATAATTCTGGGAGTTCATCAAAAGATGAAAAACTTTCAACACAATATGTCGCAGAAAAACTGTAACACATATTTAAAAATCTGGATCATACGTGTAAATAAACTTGAGTGTAATAACCTTTTGAAAATTATGAATTCTTCAAGTTATGGTGACAATTTCAGGCACGTTTTATTTCATATTTCAGCACTGCAGATAAACTTTACACCAACTCACCATTATTAGAAACCCCTTGTGATAGAAACCCATTACCTTGTTATGGAAACCTATCAACCTTTAATGAAAACCAATTTCCATTTATATAAAAAAAATTTTGCGAAAGTTTGTTTCCAGTAATGGTTAATTGGCGTTTAATATATTTAACATTTTCAAAAGATTTCATAAAAAAATAAATCTAATAGAATACTGGCAATATGAATTCCTTCAATTCAGATAAGGACGTCTAAAGAAACGAAAAATTAAACAAAAAATGTATTCAACAGTAAATGATCAATGATTTCAAGATAGATTTTCATAGTTCTTATGGAAACACCAATTTTTTCTCTTTTTTCGGACATGGTTGTTTTTCTGGATGCAACATTTTATATTCGATGGCCAAGCTCTTTAAATATTCGTATGTCACCAATAATATGGCCATTTGTGGAGCAGATCGTATAACTCTCAGTTTGCCACCTTAAAGATTTATTAACATTTTTTCAATTTGCAAGGGAGTCGTAAATGTATCATTTCGAATTGATAACTTCAGTTGCAAAGTATTTCAGCCAGATAATTAAATTGATAGACCAATATATAAATAATAAAATCTTAATCTGCTAGTGAAAATTTCACGATTTGTATAAAAGCTGAATTACTTGTTACGGGAAAAAGGGGAGGGAAAAAAACAGGGAGATCCCTTATATTTCCCTCAAAAAATAAAAGATTTTAACTTTAAGAATTTATTTTTAGTACAAAATCCTGCTTTTGATGGGTCAGAATTACAGTTTATGTCTATTTAATTATTTAGGAGAAAGGGAAGAGGGGGATGTTTTTTATAATTAAGAATCATTTTATAGAAAAATGTTCATAATTGGGTTAAAAATTTTGATTTCAAGACTTCATTTTAAAAAGTTAAAATTCTAAATATTACGTCAAAATTTGAGGTGAGCCGGTTCAAATCTCTATTTTTCATTTTTTTATAAAAATTTTGAATGTTTAACATTACTATCGACTTTTGCAGTTTTGTCGAAATAGTATCTTTAACATGTCCACCATAAAAATTAACCAATAAAAATACTGGTTTGATTTTTCTGACACTTCTTACAGGCTAAAAAAACATATCATCGATAAAAAAATTTGTGGTCACGTGATTGAATTATAGTGAATTTTAGCGATCAATCTTCGACCAAGAAGTCGAAGAAAATTTTGAATTTTATGTAAGAAAATGCGACAAAGATTAGAGCTGATAGAAAATTTAACTAGAAAATTTTCGAGATTATAATTTTTCTTCGAAATGCTCAATAAAGGGGATGTTGGCGTTAGAATATTTTATCTGATTTTTGACTAAAACTTCAAATGATGTCGTAGAGCTTTCAATAATCGGCAAAATGGATATTTTAGAAATACAAGTGTTTTCTTATTTCGGAAAATTTTGAAAATGATACGTTAAAGAGTAATAGACACTTTAGGGGGTATTCGGCGTGAACTGAAGCTCTAACAAAAAAAAAATTCGCAATTTTATTCTTATGATTTTCTTCTGAAAATATGGACAATTTCAAGTTAATTGATGTTATTTTCATCCGTTGACTTTGCCAAGAAAGTACTTTTTTCGGAATTTTGAAAAAAAAATTCTGGAAACAAAACATTTTAACCAGAATTTCTTGATTTTGAAAAATGTAAAGTTCGGTTTTCGAAGAGAAAAAAACTTTAAAATTTAGGTTTTGATAGTAACAGCCCCCCGCGAGGTCATGAGCTAATCATTCATATACATGTTTGTTGTAAAATTGTGACGAAAAAATCCAGGGAGAAATAGGCTTTTGCGCGAGCTTATTAAAATCAACTCAAAAAATCAGTTTTTGACTTTTCAAGAACGAATTTAATTCGAATTTTTGAAAAAAGATAGTAACAGAACTGCGTGCGTTTCTTGTGGTTCATAAAAACGAACAACAATTTTTCTACCTCGAAAAATCACGGAGAAATAGGCTTTTTGCTACAAAATATTACTCTACTTTGAAGCTTGTTCCTGATTGGACGAGCAATCAGTGCGTCTAAATAATAATTTAGGATGTGAGATTTGCGTTCAAGTTATCTACAAGGTCAAACAATTAGGTTTCACAATGTATAGTTTTCCAGATATTTGCCCTCAATAACCATGAAAACGCTATTTCCCATGAGGGGGTATGCGACTCTGATTTGACATTTTGTCGTTGAAATATACTGAAAACTAAGAGCTCACGACTCATGAGTCATGAGAGAAGATGAAATAATGTGAGAAAAGGTGAGGAGGAAGTGATGAGTCTTCGAAAAGATAACCAAAAATTTTTGACATAATTTAGGTCTCAAATTTACCTTCTTGTATGATATCAATAGGCCTTGCTCGGGACGCCTAGATATAAATATTTCAATACAAATTTTAACTTCACCTTTGGTCAAACCGGACTATTTTAAAAAATGTCAACAAATTTATTTTTACATTATTGTTCCGTCAAATATACTTTTGAGTAATATATAAATAAATGAAACACAATTTTACTTTACTTCCGGTGAAACTGGAAGTGATGAGTCATCGACAGTACCGCCATTTTTTTTCGACATTATTTAACCCTCAAATATATCCTCTTTTTTAGGGGGAAGGGAAAGATCCTCATTCCCTTTCCTTCATGGGAGAAAGGGAAAGGAATGGGGAAGAGGTCCAAAAGGAACGAGGAGAAAAGGGAACGGACTCTCAAAAAGGGAAAGGGAAGGAGGAAGAGCCAACAGTAGGGGAACGTTTTCTTTTACAAGCCTGATAGGTACTGTAGTAAAAAAATAAACTTAAAATCGATCATTTGCTCTCAAATTCGATCTAACCAATAATTCTATACTTCTTCGAGATATCCTTAAACTTACCTTTGAAAAATGCACTAATGCCTTCTTGTGAATAAATTTCCCTGGTCACTTTGATCAAAGGTTGGTTTTTCACATTGTGAACCCAATTTCCTTGCATTCTTGTTTTTACTACATCTGCCGGTGTAACCTTTTGAAAAAGTGAAAATTGATCAGAAATCTACCCAGAATCAACCTAAGTTTGGCCCTCTCGTTGGAAAATAATATTTGAGAATTTTAAACATTTTTCAACTGGTCCAGTTTTAAGTTTGTCAAGATGTCTCTGAATAATAAAAATTTGGAAAACATCAACTGCTGCTAATAGTTTTGTGAGCTCAAAGAAAAGATAAAAAAAATTAAATTGTTTTTCATCATAGATTTTTCCGAATAATAATTACACAACTATAGAAATCCAGCGATTTAATTGGTCACTTCTCGAAAATACAGTAATTTCATTGGTGACTTTCTATTCTTGTGACGAAGTGATAAATTTCGATGCATATCCCTTTATCACACTTTGGTTAGAATGCGTAGCCACGTTGATTTTTCTATCAAATTCTTCTATCGATTCTCTTATCTGGCTATGCATTCTAACCAGAGTGTGATAAAGGGATATCCCCTATCCACACTTTTGTTAATATCCCGGCCCACTTCTCAAAAACACACTACGTTTCCTAATCAGGGCCGGGATATTCACACAAGTGTGAATAGGGGATATGCAGAATTTTCGATAAATCCAGAATAAATATTGAAGCTTATTCGATTTTTATATTTAAGATGAACCAAACGAACTTATTTATCACATTGATATAAAACTGCTGGTTGCATTCAAGGTGTAAAAATATTTCGCTGCTCGAATTTTGTTGTATCGATTTAACTTTTAGTGAAAAATAACTGATATTTATCGATTATCGATTTTCAGATTATTTTCGAGTTTAAAAAAATGACATTTCAAATGTAAATTTGAAAGTAATTATAATGTTCATTTGAGTTTTAACTATTTTCCGTGAAAGCAGCTACCACACCGGCACAAAAACCAGAAATTAAGCAATACCGCAGTGGAAGTGATTCATCAGTTGGTCCCAGATAGAATTTTTTCATCTCTTCATATATCGAAAAATATATCCCGGAATAAATAACATCACGGCATAAAATAGCTGTGAATCCAGTATAAATTCCTCTGACATCATATTAAACAAATAGTTTCTAAAGTTTATTTGAGTTAACACTGTCAACTAACTTCACAGTGTCAACCACTGAATTATAGGATTTGTTTATTATTCATAAGTAAATTATTCAGATGCATTCATTTTATTTCTTAAATTATTTGAAAAGAAAGTAATGTGAGACTTGATATTGATGCCCAAGTTCGATTAAAAAAAATTTATTCTAAAAAAGAGTGTTTATTTTGATTGTCAACAAATATTTTATCATCACGCGATATTCGCAAACTATTTGTCTGCGTTAAAAGTTTGTAATCAGAATATAACCAAAAACAAACTTTATATGATTTTGGACATCGATATGTATATAAAGGTGATTGTATCTGCGCGATCCATGTAAAATCTAAGGCTTTCTGGCAATTAAAAAATCTTTGCTTGCAGTTATTATTTTCGATTGAAACGTATAAAATGTATCTTTGAAAATCATTGACGTCATCACTTTCAAAATCCGTGAGAAAATATTTTATTTCAAGTTAAATACGATCCGTATTCCAAAGTGTTTTATCGTTCCGCCGAGAGTTTGTTTGGGATTGAGTTGGATGTGGGTTTTTATGAGATCGAAGGGCGAGACTTAATCAGGATCATAATTATTCATGAATCATACTTTTGTCAAGAATTTTTATGTAAATTGGCATCCACGAGGGTAGTTGTCAAAATGACTCATCGGCCAAATATTAAAAACCCTATTTTTTTTAAATCTTGGTCATATTATTGATCCCTGAGTAAAGAGTCTGATGCACCAGCCAAAGCTCCTGCAATAACTTCATCTCTGAATTTCACTTTCCCATCTCCTCGATCAAACAAATGGTGGAGCTGGTCATGCGCCGTCAGTCTGATTCCCTTTCGTGGACCTTAATTTTTTTTTGAGATTGGTATAGAAAGGGTGTGGTGCAGGGGTCGTTAAATTAGATCGAATGTGAAAAATCGACCCGATCCAATTTTGGGAGAAGGCTACCGATCCGATCCAACTTTTCAGGAGAGTTTACGGATCCGGTCCAACTTTTAATAAAAAACTGATCCAACTTAATTTTTTTGAGACTTTACCGATCCGATTCAATATTTGAGAGTTCTCCGATCTGATCCAATTTTAACGGTTGGTCGACCGATCCGATCCAAAAATAATTTTCATTGTGCCGAACCCTGGTGTGATGAAACGAAAATTAACCGAAAAAATAGTTAAGAATTCGATTCAACGCTAAGATACTAGAATGGTATGATTTGAAAACAAACAATATTTGAGTCAAATCCGGTGTGAAGTTTGTCGCACTAAAATTTACTTCCGCCGGAAATGACACGAAAATTGTTAACTTAAAAAAATTAAAACTTTATTTACTCCTAATATTTCGAATTTAGTTTATTATAACCACCGAACTTGATGATACGCTTTTTCGAAATAATTTGCAATTTGAATACACATCTAGAAATATTAAAACGGCCAAGCTTTAAGGCGCAACATTATAAGTCTTTTAATATTTGTTATTTAAAATAAAAACAATTTGTGGGCAGCATAAACGTACAGATCTGATAATTATTTATTACCTTTATTTTTCATACGAAGTTGGAATCACAAATGAGAATTTAATTTTTATCATAAATTCTGAATCAACAATCGAACAAAAAAAGCTTATTTCACATTTTATTCTTATTCGCGTTGATATTTCATATAAATCAGTAAATTGAAATTAAAATTCACCTTCTCCCAAGCACTGAGGTAGTAATCCACCATAAAAGCCTCTGAATCCATTAGTTTTCCATACATTTTTTATTACTTGCATTGAACTTATTGATATATCGTTTCTCCTTAAAAAAGTTATTACACTTTCTTTTATGGTACTTAAAATTCATGAGACAATTGTATGGGACGACGTCAATTCGTCGTGGTTTTTGCTTGAGTCTCTGAAACCATGACTTTCGAACATGCTAAACGAGGCTTAAAAACGAATATGAAACAATTTATGATCATCTTCGCAATTTTTCCTATCTTATGCTTGAATCTAAGCTTGAAAAGGAATGATTTTCGTTCTTTTTTCCAGCCGGTTCTGGACGTAGAATTTTTCTTTATTTTCTGGCAATACCAAAATCATAAATTGCCAAATCAAAAAATGTTATTAATTTAATTTTAGTGTTTTTCCTGTAATAATCGACAATTTGAAACAAAGTGGTGGTGTCTTTTGCCACAAACTCCGTCAGAAAAGTACTTTTTCATCAATTTGAAAATATGTCGTCATGATTTTAAGCGATCTTATCGAAAGTAATAGGTTTTCAGAAATTCAAAGTACAGTCTTCGAAAACAAACAATACAAAAATTGATGTTTCGGTGGTAACAGCTCTTCGCAAACTCATCAGCTATCAAATCATATTGGTTGTCAATTCTATATTACAAATTTTAGAGAGGAGTAGGCTTTTGCGTGACAGTTTAAGATAAGCTCAAAAACTTTTTTTTTTGATTCTTGAGCGGAATAATTAAAAGTTCGAAACAATAGTAACAGACCTGCAAACTTTTTGGAGCTCGTTCATGATTGGTCGAGCAATCAGTGTTTTTTAACTGAATTTTAAAATGTGAGATTATTCTTCGAATATCAAATCATATTTAATTATTGGGTTCTACAATGTCTAGTTTTCCAGTCATCGACCTGAAAAATCACAAAATCATCTTTTTCCATGACGGGTACCCCCTGAAGCTGATAAAAGTGCCTTAAACCCGTTCCAATTTATTAAACAATTAAAGAACTACAAAAGTTTCAAATTTTATGCAAATCAAAATTTACCCAGTTTTCAGATTTTGTATTTTCGTTTTGATAGAATCAACTGGATAAACAATTGAAACTGCAAAAATATTGCTCACGCATCCCAAGACAAAGTAAGTATCTGATCGATACGTTTTGGAACCAAATTTCCAAACTTTACCTACATGATTTCCATTTTATTTAAATCGACAATTTCAATTTTGAAATGCAATTTTTCAAAAAGGTCAATTTAATATTAGATTTTTAAAAGATTTCTAAGAAAATACTGCTATAGTCATTAATTAACATTTTGAGATATCATTTTATATCAAAATTCGATTTCACCTCTGGGTAGTACCCAGTGGGTACATTGTTTTATTTTTCGTTTTTGATAATAACCGTGATAAATTAAATAAAAATTGTAATAAACGTCCAAAACGTGTCTTCTGGCATTTTTTGTGAAGATAAAGCTAATTGATATATTTCTCTTATATAAATTTAGTACTATCGTTTTAATATGTTTTTTCTATTTTTCCTTTGATCAACTTAGTTCATTTCCTTGAAAAACAAACCAACAATAGATCTTCAATTTGTTTTTCGAAGCCCCAAACTAACGAAATATATTTTAATCAGCATTCAATGTTTTTCAGAAATTTTATTACGCAAAATTTAAAGTTGTAAGAAAAAGCTCTTCAAAAATGATTCAAACGATTTCTTTGAATTGAGGTAATTTTTTTCAAGATAATTGCCCGAGAAACTGTTATTTTGTTAAAGCAGAATCACGATATAAGATATGCAAAATAGAAGTTTGAACTTAAAATTAATTCGGTTGATGCATTTGTTTTTTTACGGAAAATGGTATTGCAAAAATCAGGATGATATGATTGATATCACAAAATTTTCCATATGATAAAAACATTTTCGAGAGAATTTTTTTTAGTCGCGAACATTTTAACATCTTGACTTACATCAATAATTCAATTCGCCATTTTTCGGGTGTCCTTAGTCATCTTAAGTCAAGGTGATAATTCATGACCCATCTTTCCCCAATTTTCAAGGATTAGTTTGGTCACTTCCTTTCCTGCAATTCAGTTGTATTGTTACATGATTCGATAAATAAATAAAATTGAATTGGAATTTTCTTGTGAAAATAAGCGATGAGCTAGCCATTAATTAAAAGTTTCGATAGTAAAATTAATGTAAAAATGCAAAATTTCCAAGATTAAATAGTCAAAAAAAAAATTTGAACACAAGATTCAACGATATGATAGATTATTTTGATACTGCACAAAAGTTAAGAAATCTCGTAAGTCTAGTTTTTTACTTCAAACTTTCATTATTAAAAATAAAATAATTTTTTTTGAAAATTTGCCCTTTGAGTTTTTTGAGCAAAACAATTAGAAAACGTTGCGCCGGATCTTTAAAAAACAGGGTCTAGTTCCAATTTTTATTGCGCGAGCAAGCGTTTCATTTTTTGCTGAAATTGGACGGAAGTTCCGTCACGGAACGCGTTCCGTTCATCTTTGTTTTGTTTGATTTGAGACTCTGCTTCTAAATCTTAGTTTCGACCAAAATAAAAGACATTTTTATCTCATTTGTAGTTTATTATTTTTAGGGTTGTGTTTTTGGTGGAGTTAAAAATGTGTTCAAACTTGTTGAAAAATCTGCATCCCACATTTGAAAAGTGAAATCATCCCACGGAATCACATTTCCTCTTGCGGATAAACCATTATATGCAAAGCAATTTGATTGAAAGCAACATTGTCGACAAACTGATTGAGATGAATCTGAGCTTAAGTCGCACTTATAAATGTTATAATTTTTTCTTTCATTTTGTAAAAATCGAAGGAGATGAATCGTATTTTTGTGAGGCGCATAAAATTTTGGCACAGTAATTTGAGGTTTTTTGCTCAGCCTTAAAATAGTTTAATCACACTTTGTTTAATAAATTTAAGTGAATTAGCAACAATGTTTAATATAATTCGGCTTTTAGGAACGACTCATCCGACTCACTTTTTGTATAGCTTAAACTGAGCACAAATATCTAGTTGATATCAAAATGAAACAAATTGGTCGGACTATTTTTTCTCTGTTTTTCTGAGACTGCTTAAATTGTTTAATTATCAGTTTTTTCTTAAATTTAAAAACAATAGTCTGATTCGAACCATTTTTACCAATTTATTTTTTTCTACATATTTGTGCTCAATTTAGGCTTTTTAAGAACTTAAGGGAGTACTGGTCGCATTTAGAGACTCAGTCATGAAATTTTCCAGATTATTTTTAGAATGTTTTTTCATGAAAATATGGAATAAAAGAAGTTAAAAAGAAGTATTTTTATTCTTATTGGTCATTAAAAATTATTTATATCGCGATTTCGAAATCATTTCTATCGTCTTTGTCAAAATTTTGAGATTTCTGAGAAATTGAATCGCTGTTTCCGAACAACCAAGGAACAAAAATGAAAATTATGGACCTTTTTGCTCTGCCTCTACTTGTCAGTGACGTATTTATACCATTTTTAATGTTCTGCTGTCATAACCCAGGGAGGAGATGTATTTTCCCTGGGACCCTAAAAATTAGCCAAGAAAACAGTTTTTTGCCCATTTTAGCGCCGGATTAAATTTTAATGAACAAAACGGACTTTGGTGTTCTCCGCATGTATTTGTGTGCATAAAAAATGATAAATTTTTTGTCTATCTTAAAAACTCAGGGAGGAGATACATTTTGGAGTGAAATATTGTCACTTTTGAAAGCTCATTTCTGATTGGTCAGCCAATCAGCCGCCAACGATATGATATTCCAGAGTAACATTTTTGGTCAATTATCCTTTTCGTCAAATGGATATGTTTGTGTTAATTTCAGTATATCATTGAATCGACTCTGAAAACCCTGTTTTTCGTCTTAAAATGCGATAAGTTTACTGCAGTTCTTCCTTAATCGGATGATTCGTTCTCAAAAAACGAATTATATGAAATTTTTTGTAGAATTCACCGTTATTTATTAACCAAGGTGTAATGAAGAAATATGTTAAGGTAGGCCAAACAAAAATTTTTTGCCTATGGAAATTGATTTTGTTTAGAAAATCGTGAATAAAAAATTTTTACCGGAAAGCGTCCAAAAACGCAAAACCGTTTTTGAAGTTGCTTATGTTTGGGCTTAAAATTTTGAAGTTCAAAACTTGAATGAACTAAAAAATGAAAGATTCAGGAAAAATGTCAAGCGAAATAAACGACAAAATTTTTTGAAAAAGGCTGATTTTTCGAAAATGGGACATGATTTTCAGCAATAAAAATTTCGAAGTTATATTCGCCACAAAATCGTAAAGTGCTCGAAAAATCAATCAAATCTGAGTCGGGCGAATTTTGTCGGACCTATCTTATCATATCCTCTTCAGAGGTAGTGAACTCGAAAACCGTGAGAATGTACTAGACTGGGAATTAACCGTCCCAAATTTGCTGACAGAGAGTCTCTACAGTCACTCATCGCTAAAAATCCGTATTCTTCACAACACTGATATCTCACTCTGGATTTTGTGTTCACTCCCTTTGAACAGGATATTTTATCCTGGATATAAGATGATACAACATTTAAGGATCATGGAACTTTAACACTGGTTAAATATTTATTGGTTACTTTTTTGATTGAGAAAAAATTCTTAACACACATTTCTTGGCGATTAATATAAAAAAACTCACAGTCAATAACTGAACTTTATCCGTCATAAATGAGCTGATACCAAGGAGGTTCATAGGGAAAGCTAAATTGTCAGCATTGCCAAAAAATTAATTTGACCATTATAAAAAATGATTGAAGCCAACTGATGGTAACAAAAATATCACCATGCGTTCAAATTTCAAATTATCACGTCAAATTGAAATTTCGAATCTCGGAATTTAACTTAAAAGTTCAAATACCATCATTTAAGAATACTCGGAGAGGTTTCGAATTCCGTATCGAGACATTCAGTACTTTTGATTATAAGAAGGGAAAGGTTTGAAAATATTTAACAACAAATTCCTGATACTGAGAACGACTATGACCATGAAAATTCATCTGTCTATTTGTTTTACATGCCATTTCTTGTTTACAACCAAGCCAGATTCCACCTTAAAATAAATCAATTTTGAACAATTCAAATAAACTGAAATTTACAGTGTATATCTTCAACCACATCTTTGTTTGCCGATTTTTATGTTTACATATCCCCTATTCACACTTTTGTGAATATCCCGGCCCTACTACTAAAAAACACATTACGTTTCCTAATCATGGCCGGGATATTTACAAAAGTGTGAATAAGGGTTATAAGTTATACTGTATAACCGGAGAACCAAATAACTTCAAAATTTTCAAATCGAAGGTTTATAATGTTTTCGAATACGAATAGTTTTGCCGCAAAATTCCAAGTTTTATTTGAAAAATTCTTAAACGTTGGATCATTTTAACTTTAGGTAAGCACGGCAAAAAAAATTGCAGTATATGAACTTTAATTTTTGTGAGGGATTCTTATTGAAAAATGATGTACAAAAACCAAAATTTTCATATTTCAAAAACCGTGTTTAAAATTGCCTATCTTTTGGTTTGGAATTTTCGAGGTTAATTCAGAAATATTTTAAGGCCAAATGATAGGCATTTTATTTCGAGAAATGCTTACGTTTTAGAAAACGGGACAAATTTTTTACAAAAATTTTTCTGGGTCAATTTCAGCAAAAAGAATAAAACTGCTGTCTAAAATATTCTCTTCTCTCGGGCATAAAATGTACATGACTGTTTATCAACAAATCCAAAAATATTTTTTTGTCGATTGCTTTTCAAAAATTGTCTCAATTAGTTCAATTTATGGTTGAAAATGAATAAATAAATCGAAAACGTTACCAAAGTTTTAAAATAAAATCGGAGCTGGTCGATTTTTGCCGTGCCTACCTTATTCTAACTTGATTTAGTTTTTCACATTTTAAATTAAAAAATAATGGAAAACCAACACAAAGTTTGCCCGTTGAAGCTTAAAATCATAATTAAGAACATCATAGGGTTGTGTTCATCGTAAAATTTAAAAGTTATACTTATTTTTCGAAACTTGAACAATTATTTGCAAGTGAATTTGGAAATTTATTCATTTTGAATGGTCAAACTTACCTTTAATGCCATGTCGGTGCCGTATTTCAGCTTCACAAACTTCTCCCGAATTACATTCTCTATATTCACCTCTCGATTTGCATTCATCCGGGCTTTCGCCTTGACATGTAAAGCATGCAAAAACTGCGCTGAACATTTTGTTATTTTAGTTTCTCATAAACAATTTGGAAAATTTATAGAGATTTGTCAGCAGAAGAAATTTTCAGAACTCAAGATAAAAAGTTAATCGCTTGAATGAAAATATCAATTCTTGACTTGAGCCGGTTTAAGTTAGCGAAATAAAAATTTGGCAATTTATCATTCTTTCTGGTTTTCGATGATGAAATTGCACAAATTCAGAATAAAAAATCAACCTCAGCATAAAAAAATCGGAAAACTCAGCTGAAATTAACGATTTTGATAGGGTTTAATTTCATCTACAGTTTAAATTTAAAATCTAACGCGCGACAAAATATTTAAATTGAAATGCAGTTTTCGTGAACTTCAAGTTAAAGTTTGCGGACAACCCATTTCTAGCAAGTGTTTTACAACAGTTCACAAAATTTCAATCAAAAGATCTCTCAAACATCTTTCAGATTTTTGATAATTATTTATTTTAATTATTTACCGTTCGTCAGCCGCATTAACAAATTTTGATGATAAAATACAAAATATCAAATTGTACATTTTTCGTATATTTTCGATGAAGCGATTCAAAGAACATGTCACAAAGACGAGCACAAGTATATAAATGATTTATTGTTAAGCATTTAAATCTTTTTAACTCAACGAAAACAACTTGAACCAAACTTCAAGAATATTTTTTTCTCCGAGCGGATAGAATTTCAAATCTTTTCAATACTCGGAAACGTGTTCTAAATAATAATTTATTTTTTGATTACTATAATTTTATTTTTTACATAAACTTAAAATTGTTGAATTTGATTTTGACTGGAAAAAACTTAATCATTGCCCTGAATTAATATCTTGTGACTTAAATTTGATCCAAAATTTTTCAAATGCGCGCTCAGAGTCAGATGAGAACGGCAATAAAATTTTTTAAATATTATTTTATTAATGCTTTACTCAAATCCCTTGACAAAATAAATCATTCAGCACAAAAAATTGTCAGCTGTTGTTTGAAAATAGACAACCGTTTTCTAAATTGCCCATGTCAAGCTTGAGATTTCAGATTGTTTCGAAATAATTTTTATAAAATGTAAGGCATGGAAATGGGCAATTTTGAAAAGTATTACACTATTTGCAGCAGCTGACAACTTTTGTAAAAGTTATGTTCCCGACGAGACTTTTTTCAAGAGCTACAATTTGAACATAATCAAAAAAGTTTAGAAAAAAACATATGTTTTGCCGTTCCAACCTCAGTTTAGAGTATACAGTACACTGTGTACTGTTTAAAATTTATACGATCATGGTTGATACTGGATAGTGAAAATAGACTTTTAAAAAATTCAAGAAAATGAAAGAAGACACAAATCCACAAAATTCCATCTTCGAATTTTGGCCTTGAATTTGCCGATTTGAATGTAAGCACAAAAATAAGGTATTTAAGCAATCGTCATAACATGGTAAAATGAAGAATAAAAATAAGTTAAAAGTATGAAGATATAAGAACAAATGAATAAGTTTAAATTATAAAAGTTTTTCTAACAATTTCTTAGCTGAAATTATTAAAGTTTTTTTGTATGAAATTATAAAATATTCTGACAAACAACCTGAAAACTTACAAACTGAAATTTTTTATAACATAAAAGAAATTTGAATGACTTGACAAAAGAAAAGGATAAATTTCAAAATAACAGTTAAAACATTAATATCGAAAAAATAATCTTAAAAGCAAAATTTCTTTGATTGAATAGTAAGATGTTATTTGAATTTTTTTATTTAGAAAACTCTTATCACAAGTTTTTCCATAAAAATTGCACGAGTGATTAATTACGCAACTTAACTTGACAAATATTTTTGAGGATCAGCTGAATTGCTATAAATAAATTAACGATCACTTGACAAAAATACTCTTTCATTACGCGTTTTTGTATTTTCAACTTATAAAATTTAAATTTTACTTTATCTGAAATATTAATTTCTGACATATCGAACATCCAACCTAGTGTTATTTTTATCTTGAACGTCATCAATTTGATAAAGTGGCCAATAAAATCACGGGATTCTTGAATTGAGTCGACAATCGGGTATATTGATTGGACACTGGCTCAAAGTGATGAGTCATCACTGATGACGCTCAAGATAAAAATTACACTAGGCAGGATCTTCGTATGGTTCTAAAATCTCATTTCTTCAAATTTCCTTTTCATTTTTGGGCCTTATTAAGACTATTTTGTAATGAATATTAAATGTAAAAAAGTTCTCAACTTTCTAAAATTCCAGGTACCATAAGAAACATGGTTTTGGTGCCAATGTTTATTGACGCGATTGAAGTATTTCCATTATATTGAAATCGAACAAAACATTTGAGGAAAGCTGTATTTCTCATTGAGCGGATTCTCAATGAGCAAAAATATTGTGGTTGTTTTTTGTCTGGCTTTATAAAAATACAGTAGATAACCTTAGAAAAGTGGTATTTTTGCCGGTTTGGTACCATTTATTCGGAGACCGCTCATCAGAATTTGTTTAAACTATGCTCATTCAATTTCTTATACAATTGCGAACAATAATTGTGGACTACATTTTTCATTCATGTCATCAAAAAATTAGTACATGTACTAAGCATGTATAAAAATAATGCTAAAAATCAGATTTTTGAAATTTTGAAGGGTTTTTGACGACATGAAATTTTTTGATGACATTGATGGAAAATGTGGTTCGCAATCATTGTACGCAATTTTATAAGAAATCGAATGCGCATAGTTAAAACAAATTCTGATTAGCGGTTTTCGAATAAATGGTACCAAACCGGCCGAAATACCACCTTTATAAGGTTATCTACTGTATTTTTATAAAGTCAGAAGAAAACCACCATAATATTTTCGTTAATTGAGAATCCGCTCAATTTGACACATGAATGAATTTGATCGGATATGTAATTAAGAAGAAAATAGTACCTCCGTTTTCGACTTTGCCGCTCTCTTGTGGGAGAACCGATGACTGAAAATCAACGAGACCATCACCAATCGTTTTTTGGGGGTGGTTAAGTACTATATCAGATTTTCAGGCCAACTTTTTTTGCGGACACTACCCCTCAAAAGGAAATTATTTATAGAAAAATGTTTGTTCTTCATACTTGACTAAATTTATATTAAACGTCTTAAATCTTAAATTTTGAAGAGTATCTTTAAAAAATAATTTAAGTTTTGAACAATTTGATTTTCTAGCATTTTATTATAAACAGGAGGGTCTGGCGTATAAGGATACCTTTAATCTAACCGGAGTCCATTGTGAAAACGTTTTGGACCGCAATGGACCCCACTGATTTTTTTAAGTGATTGTGTAAGCATTACTGATATGGATGCTGTCTCTAGATTTGTGTTGTCTCTTGTCCCGCTTCATATAACGAAACGAGTCGTGCAATTGGATGGATCCACTAAAATTTGAACTCAAGCCCTGAGGTCAGAAACGTTTTCACCATGGACTTCGGTTAGATAACGGGTAAACATGTAGGTGAAAGTTTTTTTGCAAGATATCTTCATCTTTACGCCGGATTTCACTTTAAGGCTGGACGTCAGATTATAAACGATCCAATTGGTCCATTAAAAGTAGATGTAATTTATACAAAAAATAAATTTTAACATCTTGTCAGAAATAAGTTACTTTTAAAAGACACAGTCATCAGAAAAGAGTACTGTTTGATCCTGTTAATAATTGGCAAATCTCGGATGAGTCTATTTCTTGCCCAATTTTAACTAAGTTGAACTTTAGTATGAACTTTTGTTACAGAAGTTGTTTTTCAAAGTTTAGCTCGCAAATTCAGCTTTACTTTAAAAATTATTCTATGATTGAAAAAAACCTGTAGACTGAGTATCATAACCATAAAATGTTCTTAAATGAAGAATTATATTCCACGAAAATGCATAGATTTTATCAAACCAGTTTTTGTGCCATTTGAAGACTAAAGCTTTTTATTGTTCGAAGAAATTTCCAAATATACTCCAAGTATATAAATTTTGGCGTGAAATATTTTTGATATCAGATAGGTTCAAGATGTCATTATTTGCAACGCAATTAACGAGTTAATAAAATTTGCACAAACAAACATAATTTGACTTTTTTATGAATCAAATACCACGGAAAAGATCTCACAGGTCGGAGTTTTTATGGAAATTTAATAAAACGTTTATAAGAAAGTAAAACTCGAGCAATCTTTTGATGATGTTTCAAACGAATTTGATGACCTTTCACTTGAATAATTTTTACAAGCTCTTTATTAACTGGTCCTGAAAAAATTTTTGCCGTTCCTACCTGAGTTGAGAGTGTACTGTTTAAAATTGATACGATCATGCTTGAGCAACAATTGTGTGGCTCTGTGCTCACAAGAGTTAAGTATACAAAAAAAATTTTGACATCTTATTTCGACTGCTACAGGAAAGTTTCACTATAAAACTAATTTGGTTAGTATAAAAAGAGTCATTCTTCATTGGCCATGGAGAATGACTCATTGCTAGAGTTGGACGGGGAAACCCAGGAGTAAAAAAAAACGTCAAAAGGCGAAGTCCAAATTTTTGCCTTATTGCGTATTTTAAATACAGAAATCTTGAAATGACATAATAAAGTCGAAACGTTGAGAACCATTTTTATGTAATACAGTTGCAGCGACCTCTGTCCCTTTGAACTCATTCTCTTGTTTGTAGGGGAAAACTTTGCTCGGTCTGTATTCGATTTTTTTAGACTGGAAGACTGGAGTCATTACAAATCATGAAAATTTACTTTGGTCGTTTTTAACAGAAAGCCCAGGGCAGTTGGAGTTTCAATTTTACTTGCACAAGAAAGTCGAAAGGTTTTATTTCTGCATTCAAAATTTTAAATTCTAGAATTTTAATTTCTTATTCACAAAAATGTCGTGAGAAAAGCAAGGTTAAGTTACGTACGTGATACAAGCTCACAGTGGTCTTCACACATTAAATTTTCTTCGAAATCGATCCACAAGGAATCCTTGTCAAGGATGTGACCTATGTCATCGATCAAAAGTTATTACATAAAATAAATCCCAAATTTTATGTAAAATCACGATTTTTCACAAAAAAATTGTTAATTTTCCCTTTAAGAATATTTACACGTTAATTACACTTCGATACTATGGTCAGGTCCATATTGTTATCAAGTAACTCTGTGAGAAAAATTTTATTGATTCAATTTAATTTCATTAGAAATAAATTTTTTCATGAAATTAAATACTTAAATTGAAAATTTTGAAGAGTTTCGAATAAAACATTTCTGTTCCTGGGTACCAATCAATTTATGTTTTTGATTATAAGCTTGAACAAAACAGTTTTCTCAAAACTGGCAAATCTCACAATTGTATTTGATTCCTTATTTCAAACAGTTTTTCTGGAATTACTATAGGCTAAAAATCTCAACAAATATATCCCGTGTTATATTTAAACAGAATATATCTGGTAAAAATAAATTATTTGATTTGAACTGCAGCTAAATTCTTTAAATTGTTTCAGAGGGAAAAATTCTGAGGTGATTTTTTTGGCCATTTTTCGATGGTTTTAGGTCCCTTGAGCATATATCCCCTTGTTGCCTTCTCGTATAGATTCGGTCCCAAAAAAATTTGGGAGTGAGAAAACAACGCGGCTTTCGAAAACGACTCAGCCGATCAGATCTTTAGATAACTCAAACTGAGCACAAAATAATACAATATAAAAATTGGTCCACATCAGACCATTGTTTCTATAAACAAAAACTTATTATAAAAAATTAATAATTAAAAAATTTCAGTAACCTTAGAAAACAATTAAGAACATTGATCCG
The DNA here is from genome assembly GCA_004367855.1 of Oikopleura vanhoeffeni. Taxonomy (NCBI): domain Eukaryota; kingdom Metazoa; phylum Chordata; class Appendicularia; order Copelata; family Oikopleuridae; genus Oikopleura; species Oikopleura vanhoeffeni. Next base: position 134,197 of record SCLH01000188.1, read on the forward strand.
GTTCTAACCAATTTTTAATGTCTATATTCATTAGGGAATTGTGCTCCGTTTGAGATATCTACGAACTTAATCGGATAACTCGTTTTCAAACGTCGCGTCGTTTCTCACCTCCGCATTTCTGAGAGACCGAATCTATACGAGACGGCAATAAAGGGATATCCCCCTTCACACTATTTGAATATTCCGGCCCTGATTAGTCAAAAGTCTGATGAAGGAATATATTGACTCTCTGCTAACAAGGGTAACCAATTTATTAATAAGGACCGCCTTAATCTAAAAATAAAAAAAACATTCTCTGCAAGATAAGCAAATATAGTTAATCTTAAATCTTTCGAAATTCCTTATATCAAATCGTCATAATGCATAGCCGAGCAAGACAAATAATTGTCAATAAATATCACATCAGATCAAACAATACTGTGCTCCCAACAACAAATCAAATTTAAACCACTAGATGAGCAACTTGAAAATAGTATAAGAAGAAGCTGTCAAATCAACAAATTAACAAATAATTTTAATAACAATTATTTAATGTTAAAAAACCTTTTTATTTTTTTCTTGATTTTCTTATCTTGTGAAGCCTATCCTACTAGAACTTTAAATGTTCCACATAAAAGCGCTAATTTACGACGAAACTTTCGATATGGATCGTTTAGCGTCACTAGAATCGAACGTAATAATCTAAGAAGAATGATCAGATCAAAACGATCCTGAAATTGTATAATTCTTTCAGGTTAAAAGATTGAAAAGATTTCATTGGGACAAACAAAAAAAAGGGAAAATCAGGTGCGTGATATTGGTTCCCGAACCTGAAGAATATGCAGAAGAAAAACGATATTGAAATTGTAAGATCAAGAATCATATGTAGTGAGTTTTGCGAAAATCACAGAGTTAATCCATTGACCTTTATGCTGTTTACAAATTATACCATTATTTGCTTATCTGCTTGTACTTATCGCATAGATAATTGACTTGTTCTTGAAAATTATAATAATTAACAATGAATAAATGAAAAAACTCAGTTTTAATTTTAATTAAATTTCTGCAGAAAACAATTGTTTGGTTAAGCTTGGTTAACCGGTTGAACAATTCAACTGGATGAAATTACGGTCAAAAAATGGATTTAAAAGTTTGAGCACAAGCACAACTTGCGCTGGATACGTGAAAATGTTAATCAATACTTGTTAACCCCCTCACACCCAAACGCCATTCGGGGACGCGAGATTTTTTAAATCCTAAAAACGAGATAGAAATAATAACTCCACAGATTTTTAATTCAAATGTGTCATAAAGTTTGGTTTTTTTTTGTTTTAGTGATGGTTTTTCAAATTTGATACGACTAGCAGTTCAAAAGTTATTTTTTCCTCCTTTTTTTTAGGATTTTCGCCTGATTATCGTAAAAAATTCTAGCGTAAATACGACATATAAAATCGAAATTTTGAGGAGACTCAGATTTAGGAAATTACTTGAGGCTGCTCTTGGTACTTTTATTTTTTTTCCTGGTCTTTATTGAGAGTTTTATTTTTTCTCAAGTGATTTCTCGATAATTTTAAAAAATGAAAAAACACTAAATTGCGCGAATAAATATTTTTGAAATAAATCAGTTTGATTTTAAGTCAGAATTCGATGCAAAGCGACAATGAGCAGAGCTGAAGCTTGATTTACGTGATATCATGCCGAGTAATACAGCTTACAGTTGATCCCAATACTCAGTTTGTCCTTTCTTCAGTGGCTGAACATCTTGATCTAATAAATTTATTTTTATCTTTAAAAATAGGTTGCTTACAATTTTCGAAATGTATTTTTTCGGCACAGGAAAAAAGAAGTTATTATGTTATAGACTAATGGGGAGAGATATTTTTAATCAGAGAACAGATTCAGAAAGTCAAGGTTTGAGTTGTTTATATATAATTAGCGTATTACTCTAAAAAAATGTTTTTTTGAAAAAAAATAAAGTTAATTTTTATGGCGTCTATCGATCAAAGATAATTAAATTTTGGAAATTTTTTATTATTCTCTAATTCACCGTGATGAGCCTTCAAAGTTCAAGTCAAAAACTATTTTTATTCAATTTGTTTTTGATTTAAGTGCGTGCATTTTGGCTAGGAGGGATACGAAAACTTGTTTTTCAGACGATTGAGATGATCTATTCAATATTCGAGATCATATTTGAATAGTAAGTGTTCTACTCAATCTTTTGTAATTCATATGTGATTTTGAAAAATGTATGGTTTTCCGATGAAGTACCTAAAACTAAACCTCTTTTTTCTCTTGCATTTATCGAGCAAACAGAATTAAAATTAAAAAAAAATTATTGGCCACCAATTTAAATCTATCTTTGATCTCGGGTCAATAATCGGCAAAAAAGCCTAAACTTACTGTATTTTCTATAGTACGACTGTATTATAGAACTACACCCTTTTTTCGGTTTAGGTAAGCTCCATAAATCTGTAGTAGTTTGACCGTATTGTCATTTGAAGTACTGGGAATACTCAATCTGATCAATGATTAGAAATCTAAAAATTCAATAAAATGAGAAAATTAGATAAATCATTTTTCAGCTCTTTGCTAGCTCTAGGATAAATTTTAGGTGTTTATTTATTGAAAACACACATATTTTATTGTACAAAAGTCTTATTGAAAATAAAGCAACATAAATATCGGAAAATAAAAATAATGAATATTCTATCGCATTTAATATCTCCGCAATAACCGCTCACAGTGGCATCCCCGAATGGCGTTTTTGGTGTGAAGGGAATTTCAATGGTTTTGGGTGTGAGAGGGTTAAGGGGGTGGCAGCGATGTGACAGATTGGTACATTTTTTCGGAGTGATTTTTGAAAGAAAAAAATGTTTTTATAAAATTTTTTTTATTTTTTTGTCTTCAATAACCGGGCATGGGTAAAAAATGCCAAGCCAAAAACATCTTCTGAGCTATGGGGGTAAATGTAGTTTTAAGAACCGAATTAAAATATGAAAGACTTAAAACAATCAAGTCCCGACCCACAAGAGCTGTTTTTAGAACATTCAGAAATTTCTTTTGGATTCCTTTAAGGAATTCCTATGCATCTGGTTAAACTATCGCTGAGGTTTGGGTTGTGACATTAAATTTGTTCCTTCTATTAAAAAAAAACGAGCTTGGCCTCGCAATAATTTTCAAACACCAAACATTTTGAATCAAAATAAATTCTTGTCGAAAAATAAAAAGCGAATATATTCGTTTCAAAACTGACAAAATGCGGGTGGCAAAAAAATGATATTTAAATATAAATATTATTTGAGTAATCCTAAATTCCCAAAATATTATTTCACTTTTTGGTATACTTCCACGTTAAGCGGGCTACTGTTAAATTTGACAAGCCCTTAAGGGCTAGCAGCGATGTGGCAGTACTGGCGTCAATTTAAACTTAAGTTTAAAAGGAAAAATAATTAGTTGGGTTTAGGTTCTTTTGCTGCTTGTTATCGTTAGCTGAACAGAACAAATGTGTATGCAGATCATTAAACTAACTTTTTTATCTATTTTTGAAAGATTTGAGTTCGAACTTTTATTTTTGAAATTCGTAAAATTTTCAAAAAAAATTCAAAATATTACTTAAAATTCACGCATCTGTTTCCACCCACAATTTTTTCCTGTTTTTTTTTTCTAAAATCTGTGAATAAAAAACAAAAAAAATAGCCACTTTTACTTTTTTCATGCATGTTTACCATATTTCTCTGAAAATTCAGTAATCTGAATGCTGTTAAAAATAATCCATA
>SCLH01000188.1:137972-153018 GCA_004367855.1 Oikopleura vanhoeffeni
CAAAAAAAATTCAAAAAATATTACTTAAAAATTCACGCATTGTTTCCAACACCACAATTTTTTCCTGTTTTCTTTTTTTCTAAAAATCTGTGAATACAAAAACAAAAAAAATAGGCCACCTTTTACTTTTTTTCATGCATGTTTACCATATTTCTCTGAAATTCAGAACTGATGCTTTTAAAAAATTCACGTAACATGTAATTTGTCATTTTTTTGTCGACTTTTTTAGAAATGTTTATTTGAAAAATTTCAGCAAATTCCAAATCGAAAATTTCTTACTGCTATTGCGTCTTTTAAAATTCTTCTCTGAAAATCCATTGCCGAACTCCAGTTGTGTTAGTTGTCTGGTATCTATTTGAATTTTCCGTATTTCAAACCGATGGAAGGGTCAATCGGAATCATGTTATGCTGATAACTACTGATGAGATTACAACACTTGCTTGTTACACCGGTTTTGTTGCACATTTGGCACGCAATTTTATGTAAAAATTTATTTTTTTCGATAAATAAATCTTGTATAAACTTGCGGGTGCAATTGAGCTACTTAACTTTGAAAATCAGTGACATTTTCATATTTTAACTTTCATTGAAGTCGTCAATTTATATTCCTAAAATAGCTAGTTTTTCTCTATTTTTCATGGAAAAAAAACTTCATATTAAACGAAATTTTTCATGTGGGATAATTATTTCTCCACTGATCAGTGATTACACCCGAAAATGGCTGAGTTTATAAATATTCGTTTTGAAAAACAAATCCAGCATCAGGGCAAGTTGGTAATGGAGTTGTCAATGAAAGTCTTTTAATATATTTTACAGAACTTAATCGATTCTGAGAAATGAACAATCGAAATAACGTTTGCAAGAATGAACACTTTTATCATTTTTCTGACATCATTTGATGAATACGGTTTTGTGGTTTTTACATACGCAGCGGTGCAAAAAATTATTCGGGATCCCGTATCGGGATCGGGATATCCCAACCCCGGGACCGGATATGGAATTAAAAAAAAATCACTCGGAACCGGTTGGGATCAAGATTGAGAAGAAAAAAGATGACTTTTGATCAAGCGGGATTGGGAATAAATACACATCCCCTTTTAGAACACTGCCTCAGGGAACATATCCTGAATAAGTGTAAAATACAAAAACTGGGCATCCAGGGTTTCGATTAGGTGCTAGTATACTGTAATGTTTGTGTAATTCAAATATTCGGAATCTTTCACCTCAGGGTCTGTTATCCATAAAATTGAATTCATTTTTCAATTTTTATAAGATGCGATATCTGGAAATAATTATTTGTGATCAACTTTAATTTTAAATCTCACATTAATATCATAATATCAAGCTTATGCAATATATGTCTCACGTGATGAATCAATCCAAAATTTAATCGTAAATTAATATTAAAATTTAAAACTGTTCAAATTTATGTTCAAATGCGATTAGCAAATCTCTCAAACTGTTCAAATTGATTGTAAAAAATACACAAAATATTCAATTTCCACCTTAACTTTGCAATAGATTCCGTGATAATTTGGCGGTCTGACCGGCGGACAAAAAACAATGTCGCAAGCAAGAAAACTCAGGCTGTAGTATAATAACTATTCAACAAGTTTTCCAAAATAGATAATGGAGTATACAGTATACTGCATGATCTTTTTTGAAATACTGTTTACTTTATACAGAAACAGCGATTCCCTGGGGCAGTACCAAGCTTGAAATTGTTTTTGAAACTAATTTATGAATAAAAAATTTATATTGGTTACTTGTGCTGAATGATTGTGAATATCGCTTATATATAGGATATTGCAAAGTTTGCAGGTGAAAATAAAACCAGAAAAAACTTTACGAATCATAAATCTCTTTTTGAACGCAGGTGATATCGGTCAGAAAAAGGTTCTGAAGGTTTTTTAACAAAAATATATTTGAAGGAGTATCATTTTGAGGCGTAATTTTTTTTTGTTGACAGTAAGAAATCAAGACTCAAGGGGTGGTGATAGTCATTTTTAGATTTCAGAGGCTTCGTACGGTTAGACAAATGCAGACTGGAAATTTTTGAAACATACATTTGGGAGATCTATCTTTGATCTCGCGATTTCATCAGACAGTTTGGTTCACTCTCACCAACCATCTGGTTTAACGCGGCTAAACACGATTCGATGTTCACCCTCTCTTGGGCTTTTTACATTCCAAAAATGACGTTTCTTTCACTTCCACAAAAAAACCCTTAAGGAAAACGGTGAAAAACACCCTTTTGGCACATTCAACCAGATTGCTGACCCCTGAGGCAAAAAGCTAAAAAAAACCAGAACCGATTCGCTAAAATTTAGACAATTTTCCGGATTCTCACCAAATCATAAAACTTTCCGACGTTTCTGTAATCGTGAGATCAAAGATAGATCTCCTAATGTATCTTTCAAAAATATCCAGTTTGCATTTGTCTAACCGTACGAAGCCTCTGAAATCCCAAGAATCACTATCACCACCCCTTTAAGAGTCAAACATAAGCGTAAGATTTTATTTTTGACAACTTTAAGTAACTTTACTTTGACCTTTTGTATTTTGATCGATCAGTAAAAAAGTTAGTTAAAAGCTTATTATATATAGAATTGCAGAATCAATATTAATTTTAACACGAAATGAAAAACCATTATTATTTTCCTGCGATTACCAAAGAGAAAAATAATAATACGGACTTATTCAAACTTTCATTTATATCTTCATTATCGTTTAAGGTCTGATCGATCACAGCTTATACTTATCTGATTATTACCTTTATTTATTAGATTCATTATTAATTTGACGAAGCTGATAATAGTTTATTCGCAAAAAGACAGAAAAAGGTCGCATTAAGACTATGAATTTTCGAGAGACGTTTTTTGTGTAAGTGTGTTTTGTTCTGCGAGTTAAACATATTTCCAGAATACGAGTTTTCATAAAATTGAAAATATTCCCTTTGGAGTAAATACAATTNCGATTTTTTTCTCCAGGCAAACGCTGTCTAGCCGACTGGAGAAAAAAATCGCCCAATTAAAAAAAACTCAGGCTGTAGAATTGCAGAATCAATATTAATTTTAACACGAAATGAAAAACCATTATTATTTTCCTGCGATTACCAAAGAGAAAAATAATAATACGGACTTATTCAAACTTTCATTTATATCTTCATTATCGTTTAAGGTCTGATCGATCACAGCTTATACTTATCTGATTATTACCTTTATTTATTAGATTCATTATTAATTTGACGAAGCTGATAATAGTTTATTCGCAAAAAGACAGAAAAAGGTCGCATTAAGACTCCGAATTTTCGAGAGACGTTTTTTGTGTAAGTGTGTTTTGTTCTGCGAGTTAAACATATTTCCAGAATACGAGTTTTCATAAAATTGAAAATATTCCCCTTGGAGTAAATACAATTCTTCTGTAAAATTTAAGAGATTAAGATAACGAAGAAAAGAAATCTATCAAGAATTCATTTTATTTTAATAAGGTCAGTCCTAATAAATTAGTCGACCATGAATTTTGTTGTTTTTGCATGTTCCCGGGGCCCCGCGGGGTATTAAGGGAGTAGGTGTCGCAAATTTGAGCCTCTTCCGAGGCCATTTCCCGCCTAACTAGCAAAAGTGATATTTCAAAAACATTTGTAACTAACAGAACCAACCTTCGCTGTAATTTTGAATTTCATTCACAGTAATCTGGTACAACCCCACCTACGCCGACACCTACGCTTTTAAAAAGCTTTTTAAAAAACACGAGTTTGTATCTTCTCCTTCAATTTTTTTTTTGTGTCAAGCAGCTCCGGAGAACTTTTCCTTAAGTTTTTAAAGATTGTTATGAAGAAATAAAAAGTTATGAGCTTTTGAAAGAGCCTTTCCAGCCTATACAACCCCCTTAAGGCAGGCTGGCAGAATGTAGACAAATTTGTTGATTTAATTATTATTCTGATTTGTGAATATAATATGACGATTTGAAATAAAGAATTTCAAAAGTAAAAAATCGGTTTTAATGTGTTCAAGCTATCTTGTAGAGTATTTTTTCTAGTCATTTAAAGACTCAGGATTTTTTTTATGTTTATGTAAAATTTTCCAAAAATTGATTGTTAAGGTCAATTTTTCCTGATTTTACGTAGTATGTGATCCAGTTCTAGCGAGCCGTATGAGTGGCTAGAAGGCTGATTTTTTTGGCCAGTGAAAATTAGCCGTTTTTTGGTAACCAGTTTTTTTTTGATTGAGGGTCGGCCGACCGATATTTGGACTTCTCATTGACGCGGTCAAGAGTTCACGGTCAATCTCAAGTTCATCGTATGACTTGAAAGTATCCCAAAGAATTGGAAGGGTCAACTTTCTGATGAACGTATTAGAAACTATGGGTCAATAATGTACTGAAAGGTCGCTAGCGAGCAAAAACTGGGCAAAACTGAGCAAAAAACTGACATTCGACCAGTTTTTTGCTCTCTAGCGACCTTTCAGTACATTATTGACGCCATAGTTGCTAATACGCTCATCAGAAAGTCGACCCTTCCGATTCATTTGGGGATACTTCCAAGTCTATAGATGAACTTGAGATTGACCTCGAACTTTGACGGTCATTAGAGGTCAGATATTGTCGCCGACCCTCAAATCAAAAAAACGGTAACCGAAAAACGCTTTATTTTCAGCTGGCCAAGAAATCAGCCTTCTAGCACCTTCATACGGCTTCGCTAGAACTTGATCAGCATACTACCTGTAAAATGCACAAAAAAAATGACTTACAAATCGGATATTCTTTTTTAATTTTCCATTATCAAAAAATCCTGATCTTCAAATGACCGAAAAATCCTCCACAAGAGTCGCTTGAACACATTAAAAACCGATTTTTTTATTTTTGAAATTCCTTATTTCAATCGTCTAACGAGAATAGAAATAATTGCATTTTTACTCTAATAAATTGATGTGTATAATTTTTTCAACCAACATATTCAAAACATTAATTATTTATATTAGTTTTTTGGAAGGATTTTGGATAAATTCAATTATGAAGAAACTACCAGTAATTGGTATTTTTTCAAATTGTAAGAAACAAGATTCAAACCCATTCTTCGTAATCACGTGACTTAAGAGGGCGCGCATTTGATTCGCCCAATTTATGACTTTATGAGTCATAAGTAATGACTCATAAATTAATGAGAAATTATTTTAAATGTTACAAGTAAGAAACGAGATTTCATAGAAAACTATATCAGTTGTCAATGATAAAGAATTAAATTTTTTCGCGGATACAAGGCAAAAATTTTGTTTAGGGAATTTCATTACCCTTAAAAATCGCCTATACACTGGCAATACTATTACTTTGGAATGAGTAACCCTAGATAAATATTGCGGCGTTGAAAAATTAATAAATTGTATGAAAATCTGATAGAAAACCGAAAGTATTTTCGCTTGAATTCCAAATCGTCTTGTTAATCGTAACCAATCGGTCTCTCATTCAGCAAGTCGACAATTACGGTTATGAGCATAAATGGGCTTTTTTACACCTAGTTTATGCAGATTTCGCGCAGTAAATTATAACATTGATTAGGCTAAAAAATTTAAATATTGAAAAAGAGGCAAAAATTATAATAATTTATAAGATCAAATACTCACAATTTTAGTGTTACTTTTGTGCTGTGATTATTATTTTTTGGTAATTTGAGACAATCGATGTCTGGAATTGGTGAATAAATTTATTATTTTTGCAAAGCAAATCCGATGTTCTACAATTTAGTTGATCTCGATGTAAAAAAACTTTTTCTTGCTTGCAATCCATTTCTCAATGTGCCTGATGGTGATACAAAGACACACAATACCGAATTTGAGACCGTGGATGAAAAAAACTAACTTGCACCCAATGCCATTGAGGGTATACCGTAATACCCTTAAGAGGATTGTTGGTGCAGTCAGTTTATTTTTCACCACGGTTTTCAACACATTTTCAGGACAATTATCACTCCAGAAAATGTAGGGGTTTCAGGGATACTTAAGGTATACCGTATACGGTATACCGTATACGTTAAGGGTATCCCTGCTCCTACATTTTTCTGCAGTGATAATGTCCACTGAAATCCGCGAAATCACTTGTTTGATGGTTTTAAACGCATCAAACAACCAAAATCACAACAAAAAATTTTTGCGTTTTTTGATTTTTTCTTCAAAATTATGTTCAAAATAAGTTTGTGTCAATTTGACCATTGAAACTTTCAAAATATTGGGTTGACGTTAGCGGACTTTCTCTTCAGTGTTTTCCAGCTTTCTTTTGAGCGTACTTTCAAAAAATCGAAGAATTTTTTTCGGAAATTGTTTTCACGTGACCTTGAAAAATTCATTTTCGAGTTTGAACATCGAAATAGGAAAAAACTGCTCGCTTTGACCTTTAAATTTTGTGTCGAGCTACTTCAACAAAATTTGAGTAATTTTGAAGTTAAACCTAGGAGAGATAGATTTTTCTATGAATAAAGTCCAAAAAACGGTGGTTTATTGCATATTCTAGGAAAATTAGCACTTATTCAAAAAGCCGGCTTCCGTGACTAAGACCTACTAATTCTACAGATCAAATGAAAACTCAGGTTTAATTTCCAATAACATGCGAGGAGATAGATTTTCCGTTTTAGCTTGGGTCTCCTGTCTCGCTCATTTGTCGGGGAGTGTATGTATGTGAAACCCAATTTGACACAGTGTTTTTTACGCAAGCTAAAGGCTATTTTCTACGAACTGGCTGATCAGAATTATATCCTTGAAGCTCTTTTTGGCTACTTTTTATCGAGAATCTGTTAAAATTAGGCGGGATACCCTTAACGGAAGTTTTTGAGCCACGTCCGTAAGACAAACTAAGAACCCCCATTTTGTTCATATGATAAATTTGGCAAGATATTTTTAAACAATTTTTTGTTGTTAATTTACCCGAAGTGAATAGTTTTTCTTCACATAATTAACTGACTTGTCGGCCCTGTATTTAATTATAAAAATGCCGAAATCGGGATTGTATATGTTTTTAAAACGTTAAAGGGAATATGTAAAATCAGAGTCGCATACTCCTATAGGCACGATAAATAATACATGAGTGAAAAATTCAGAGTCGGTTTTCTTCACATATTGTCACGATTAAACATTAGAAGCAATATTCCTTTATCACTTTTTGGTTAGAATGCGTAGCGCACTATTCCTTTTACGTGTGTTGAACATTGTGGCCCTAACGCATTCTAACCAAAAAAGTGAAAAGGGCATATACTACACAATAATTTTGTGTAACATTTCTATATTAAACAATTTATTTTTAAGATGCACTCAAAAAAACTTATTTAGTTTCACGAACCCGTAAAAGCACACTGATAAATTTTCGCAGAAAATATATCAAGAAAATCGCTTTTCTAGTGGCGTTATCAAGGTGGATTACTTTATATCTGTAAAAATTTAATCTTCTTGAAATCAAATCACATATATTAATTTTTTTATAAAACTTGAATGTTCTATTGATCAATGAACGAATTTTTTGAAATAATTGAACAGAACGGAAAGTTTTCGGGAAAGTGATCGGAAATATTATCAAAAAGACTCTGTTTTCATGAAAATTGTTTTTTTGATATATGGAATTACGGGCCTCAGAGTAACAAATTATAAATATTTGAATAATAACAAACAACCGCAAGATATTAAGCACCCAATCACAAAACCCTTGATTGCGGAAATAGGCTGATTTTCATTGGTAGGTTGAGAAAAGATCAACCAATCAATGCTCAGATTTCGCATTTTTTTCAAATTTTTACGATTTCGTACTCTGAGGTCCGGTAATCCTATATTTGGCCTCCCGAGCAAAAAATGAGGCACCCGTTAGAAAGGTCCTATTGAATTTTTGAAAATTTGGACTAAGATAGTTTTTGACGATTGAAATTTTGGTCAAATAATGGACTCGACCACTCGGTGACGCTGTTTGAGGTGGTCAATAACGGGTTTTTCGTTTTTTTCAAACAAAAAGCCAAATGTATAGGACTTCATAAATTGCACTGAATTTTCAAATTTTAATGAGACCATTTATCAAATTTTGATCTTAACTGCAAATCTATTTCAACTAGTAAAATTTTCGAGTAATATGTTTAAATTGGCCAACTACAAAAGTTCTGAATTCTCCTAAAAATTTCCACGGAATGAATTTTACGTTTGTTCGCAAGTTTTTTTTGACAGATTATCCTGATAAGCAAATTGTTCGACAAAGCTCCAGAGAATTTTAACGGTCATTCACTTTTGTTCACTAATTTGCTTTTTGCCGTAAATGTTAAACGTGACAAGAAGACAAACTTTCATTATATTCCATGAAAATTTCCAGGAGTTTTTCTGTTAATCAGAATAATCATCTTTTTTGACAAATAGAATTCAGCTGAGTTGGAATTGATATTCTTAATTCGCATTTAAATTTTCATCACAAAATTTATTTTTGGCCATCTTACTAGATAAGTTTGAGAAAATTATTTTGATCGTTACAAAATCTAGGAAGTTCGCAGTCACGACCGAGTATCATTATTTGAAAGCCAGAACTTGATTAACCTTTGGTGGTGATTTTTATTTAAGAAGCCTTAAACGGTTTTTAAATCTATGCTTGCTTTTAGACCCCACATACAAAGTGGCCTCAAAATTCACACAAAGAAGCGGATAAATAAGAACAAAAATGTTGGTTGGAATAATTTTTCCCGAAATCTTGACATTTTTTTACTCTGGAATCTTGCACGTAAACGCCAGATTTTTCCAGTTTTCCGACTTCAAGCTCTATTTTTTTTAGACGAATGTTTCAGAATGAGCCGTTTTTTCCGACTAGGTAGATAAATATAATGCGGTAATGTGTGAAAAAGAATTTTCGAATAATTTTTAGAATTCTAGAAATTTGACTTGTAGTAAAACGAAAATGAAAATTCGAAGAAAAGGTCGTCTGATCGGAATAAAGTATCCACCAAATTAAGGAAGCTGAGAGTTCATGAATACCAAAAATCGGCTTACGGCTAATCTAACTTTTCAAACAATGCAGCGGGAAATTTGATAAATTAGGTTTAGCATTTTCGTTTAACAAAATAATTGGAATTTCTAGTATTTCGATTCAGACATTTTCGATAATTTTAAATGTCATGCATCGTTTTTAGGCGGGTCATATTCACCAATAAATGTTCATTCATGGTAGAATAACGTTTTTAATTGCGGGATATGGCTGAAAAATATTCGAATTTTGAAAAATTCAGAATTTGGTTCTAGATTGTTTCTTACAAAAAATAATTGCCAACGTGAGATTCCTTGGTCCACTTTAGTCATAATTTATGCTAATGTTATCATAAATTAATTCTATAAAGGGCCCTCAAAAATTACGACGCCCACCCTCCTTAAGCTACATTTTTACTTATTTGGTGACACCACTTATCATGAGCGTCGCTAGATCAGCTGCTCATTATGAGCATTCTGGTACAAATTTTATGATAATCTTTTTATAAAAATAGGACTTTGGAAATAACTCCATGATACTAATTCTGAAAGACTAATGTTTTGGTCCGCAAAAATTTCAACTGAATAAATGCAATACAGTCTTTTTTCAAAAAAAAATTAAGTTTTTTTAAGTTCCTCGAGATCAAATATGTCGGAGTGTCCTTATTTCACACAAATGTAATCTGATCAAAAGTTTTTTTCATAAATGATACAAATATATTTTTTTCGATGATCTTTCAAGGGGAATTGATTTTGATTTTTCTCATTTAAAGAGTCAGATTTAAAAAAAAATGCGAATGTTGAAATTTACTTGGAAATATACATTCTATCGTATCAATTGGAACTTATTACTCTAGTTTTTATTGATTTCAAGATCAAATTTACCTGGAAATGATTGTTTTTCACTTCACCATAGTATCGAGGAGAAAATTAAATCCGCTTGAAGGGACTTAATCAAGCTTTAAATCAAAAGCTTTTTGCTGCTTTAGCATTTATTTAGCTTAATCATTATAACTTTAAATAGGCCTATTTTTGCTACTTAAGGGGGTAGCAGCGATGTGGCCGACTGGCGTCCAATTTAAACTTACAAAATAATTAGTTGGTTTATTTTTAATGCTTGTTATCCTTAGCTGAACGCAGAATAAAATGGTTACAGCTCATTAAAATCATTTTTATCTTTTAAGGAAGATTTGAGTTCGAACTTTTTTATTGAATTGTAAATTTTCAAAAAACATTGCAAATATTATTAAATTTCACGCATTTTTCACGTAAATTTTTTTTTTAAATCTGTGATAAAACGGAAAAGAGCCACTTGTTAATTTTTTACATGCATGTTAACATATTTCCCGAACAGCTCTGCAACGCCGCAACTTTTCGAGCCAAAACTTTTTGAGGGAGAGGCGTAAGCGTGGCGCCAAGTGAGAACACTTCACTTTTGAGGGACAGGTGAATTCGATGTGAGGTTATGGTTAGCTCTAGGGGTATCATATCCGATTCGTATGGGATTATTTGAAGCAGACAAAATTTTGACAGGTGGCTAACCTATATATTTTGACCAAAAATTTCCAAAAAAAACAACGTAAGATGGCTGCGAGAGCTGAAAATTGCTAAATATAAGGATCAAAATCATGTAAATTTAACGAAAACAAATCGATAAATGGAAATCATTAAACATTCCATTTATTGCGATACGACAATTTCGAGGAGGAACTTTTCAAAACTCCTATTATACAGTCTATAACACATGGCAAAGAGATAACAGCAGATTATTTCAATCGAGAGGATGATGGCCTACCATTTCATCTATTGTTCGAGAACTGTGAGAAGTGATAAATTTATGCTTCAAATGTTCAAACAACCTTATCTCAAAAGGTAAAGCCAATTTTGGGTGAAATCAAAAAATCCCGATACTATATCAAACAAGTACGACCTGGAAAAAATCATTTATTTCGAATAAATTATGAAAGTCACTTGTTTTGAAAGTTGACGATTTGAAGTCGCAAGAAAACCAGGAAACTTTGAACCATAACAAGTTTCCTGTACTAATCAAGTTGCCCTTTGGAAAGTCGGTTTATGACTTTGATATTAAATGAATTCGCGAGATAGACACGCAAATCCAAATAAGCAAAAAAATCAAATACAGCCAGATTTTTTAGCCGGGAGGACGCTTTCGCAAAAAGAATTTCGGTTTGAATCATACAGACGCAGTATGGTAAAATCAAATAAAGACGAAATTACTCCCGGCAGCGGTTATGAATGCGTTGGAGATCATCGACGCTTTTAATTGACAGGGTAAACTAAATAATTATAATATAAAATAATATTTTGAAAATTAAAAAAAATTGGCAGCGAATTAAAAAATAGAGGGAATTAAAAAATAACATTTTATTTCAGGGAAAATGAAGAAAAGATGCAGCATATTACCACCAAAGAAAATGCTAGAGGATGGTATACCAGAAGCATCTCTTTGAACATTATTCCATGGCCACGATTTGGCCGTAAAATTTTCAAAAAAATCAGGAAAAATTTATTCATACGGCGTTGGCGACGGATGATTTTACAACGTGCTTTTTGTGAAAGTGAAATGCATTTATGGGCATCTGAACTTTTTTTGGACGGTCACGCTTCAGTCTGACGCGATCTACAGAGTTTTAGGTCAAGTAATCATTTTTTCAAAACATTTATTTGCAAATGATAATAAAACGTTTTTCTTATCCGTTTTTATTTATCCTGATGCGCAATAAAAAAATCGCTAACATACGTAGACATGCTAAAATTTTTTGAAACAACCTATGAAGAAAATTTTTTTTGTCCCTTTAAAAAACCACAGATGTTTCCATATTGACTGCGAATTTCGGCAATCAAAGTCTACTTAGACCATTTTTGAAACACCTGTAACCCTTTGTTCAGTAAACTTATACGTAATTGGATGAAACACTTAAAGGACATACACATTCTGGCGATTTTTACATACAATCCAATTTCTGTAAAGTTTTGGTCTTGCATTCTTTCAGGTGCTGCTATTTTTTAATTTAGAGTAATCCGCTCGATTCTAGCTGAAATTTTGCGATTTTACGAGAAACATTTATTTCTGAGCTAAGTTTGTGACACATTTGAAAAAATCGCTTAAACAAAATTCATCAATGAATTCTCGTGAAATATTATTTGTGTGAATCGCACAAATTTAATTTTAAACTTTTTAATTATTATTTAAATACCGGACTCGGTAATTATAATTTCAGCTAATAGTCTTGAAAGTATAAATCGGCCGTTTAAAAGAACACCTGTGGTGGCCGTCGACTACCCTTGGAAAAAGTTTTACGTAAAACTTCGCTGATTATTAAGGCTTGCCTTATCTCGGTAAAATTCAAATATCGAGTGAAACGAAATAATTTGAATCCGCGAAAGCAAAAAGTTTGTTGACAGAGAGATAAATTAGAGGCAATTTTATGAAATTTACAAAAATTTATCTCTTGGAAGATCAACTAAGAAGAGAAGCTATCAATACTGCTTATGAAATCGGTACTTTGGACAAAATTACATTTGATAATGGAATCATTCAAAATCCATTTAAAAATATTCCCTTCTGAATTTGACCTCATTTCTGAATAATTTATTTTCATTTTCTGAATAATTTAATTTTCATTTTCTGATAATAAAATGTTATTAAGTACGAAATATTCAATTATTAAAATAGTCATTGTATTCTGTAAAGAACACGTATACTGTATATATCTCATTATGTTCTAATGCCGTGATTTAGCGCCCTGCAATAACGAATTTCGGCTCGACTGCTTTTTTAATAGTTGGCGCGTGCCAGAGCTGTTCCGTCCCTCCGAATCTGTTTAAAAAATCATAACATGATTCATTTGTCTTTTTTTGTCGATTTTTTTTTAGAAATATTATGAAAAATTTTAGCACATCAAGTCGAAAATTTTTTATTAATGCTTTTTGAATTGTTCTTGAAAAATGCAGGCCGATCAGTTTGTGTTTATTTTCTGATTCTCTATTTGATTTCCGTATTTCAACGATGGAAGGGTCAATCGAATATCGTTTTCTGGACTACTGATGAAATTTTACAACACTTGCTTGTGACAACAAGGTTTGGTGCATTTGCACGCAATTTTAATTGAAAAAATCTATAAAAATTTGCGGGTTGTATCAATAGGCTTTAACTTCTAAAAATCAGGCCACATTTTTCTATATTAAAAACTCAATCTGCTACGTCAATTATTTTTCTTAAAAGGCTGTTTTCTCTATTTTTTATGGAAAAAAACTTTATATTGAAGAAATGTTTTATGAGGATAATGATTTTCCCACTAATGTAGTGTAATTAACACTCGAAACTGCCTGAAGTTTTAAATATCGCCTTTAACTAAATCCACATCGGTCAAGTTGGAAATGGAGTTGTAATGAAAAGTTTGTTTTTTTGATATTTTTACAAATACTTAAGTAGTTGAGAAATTTAAAATATCAACGTTTTGCGAAGATGAACACTTTTATTGAAGATAAAAATTATAAAAAAATTTTCAACCTTTTTTTTTCCAAANAAAAAATCCTCCACAAGATCGCTTGAACACATTAAAACCGATTTTTTATTTTTGAAATTCCTTATTTCAAATCGTCTAACGAGAATAAGAATAATTGCATTTTTAACTCTAATAAATTGATGTGTATATTTTTTCAACAAAAATATTCAAAACATTAATTATTTATCATTAAAGTTTTTGGAAGGATTTTGATAAATTCAAATTATGAAGAACTACCAGTAATTGGTATTTTTCAAATTGTAGAAACAAGATTCAAACCATTCTTCGTAAATCACGTGACTTAGAGAGCGCGCATTTGATTCGCCAATTTATGACCTATGAGTCATAAGTTATGACTCATAAATTATGAGAAATAATTTTAAATGTTAACAAGTAAGAAACGAGATTTCATAGAAAACTATATCAGTTGTCAAATGATAAAGAATTAAATTTTATCCGGATACAAGGCAAAAATTTTGTTTAGGGAATTTCATAACCCTTAAAAATCGCCTATACACTCAATACTATTACTTTGGAATGAGTAACCCTAGATAAATATTGCGGCGTTGAAAAATTATAAATTGTATGAAAATCTGATAGAAAACCGAAATATTTTCCTTGGAATTCCAAATCTCTTGTTAATCGGTAACCAATCGGTCTCATTCAGAAAGTCGACAATACGGTTATGAGCAATAAATGGGCTCTTTTTTACACTAGTTTATGCAGATTTCGCGCAGTAAATTATAACATTGATTAGGCTAAAAATTTAATATTGAAAAAGAGGCAAAAATTATAATAATTATAAGATCGAAATACTCACATTTAGTGTTACTTTTTGCTGTGATTATTATTTTTTGTAATTTGAGACAATCCGATGTCTGGAATTGTGAATAAATTTATTATTTTTGCAAGCAAATCCGATGTTCTACAATTAGTTATTCGATAGTAAAAAACTTTTTATTGCTTGCAATCAATTTCTCATGTGCTGAATGGTCGAATACAAGACAAACAATACCGAATTTGACACCGTGGTTGAAAATAACTACTGCACCCACAATCCCATTGAGGGTATACCGTATACCCTTAAGAGGATTGTTGGTGCAGTAGTTATTTTCAACCACGGTTTCAACCACATTTCAGTGACATTATCACTCCAGAAAATGTAGGGGCAGGGATACCCTTAAGGTATACCGTATACGGTATACCGTATACGTTAAGGGTATCCCTGCTCCTACATTTTCTGCAGTGATAATGTCACTGAAATCCGCGAAATCACTTGTTGATGTTTTAAACGCATCAAACAACCAAAATCACAACAAAAAATTTTGCGTTTTTTGATTTTTTCTCAAAATTATGTTCAAAAATAACGTTTGTGTCAATTTGACCATTGAAACTTCAAAATATTGGGTTGACGTTAGCGGACTTTCTCTTCAGTGTTTCTCCAGCTTTCTTTTGAGCGTACTTTCAAAAAAATCGAAGCACATTTTTTTCGGAAATTTTTTCACGTGACCTTGAAAAATTCATATTTCGAGTTTGACATCGAAA
>SCLH01000188.1:153204-164792 GCA_004367855.1 Oikopleura vanhoeffeni
TTTTAGACATTTTAGTTTTTAGACATTTTATTTTTAGACATTATGCCCCCAACCCCAAAAATAACGTTTGTGTCAATTTGACCACTGAAACTTCAAAATATTGGGTTGACGTTAGCGGACTTTCTCTTCAGTGTTTCTCCAGCTTTCTTTTGAGCGTACTTTCAAAAAAATCGAAGCACATTTTTTTCGGAAATTGTTTCACGTGACCTTGAAAAATTCATATTTCGAGTTTGACATCGAAATAGGAAAAACTGCTCGCCTTGACTTTAAATTTGTGTCGAGCTACCTTCAACAAAAATTTGAGTAAATTTTGAAGTTTAACCTAGGAGGAGATAGATTTTTCTATGAATAAAGTCCAAAAAACGGTGGTTTATTGCATATTCTAGGAAAAATATAGCACTTATCAAAAAAGCGGCTTCCCGTGACTAAGACCTACTAATTCTACAGATCAAATGAAAATTCAGGTTTATTTCAAAATAAAACATGCGAGGAGATAGATTTTCCGTTTTAGCTTGGGTCTCCCTGTCTCGCTCATTTGTCGGGGAGTGTATGTATGTAAAACCAATTTGACACATGTTTTACGCAAGCTAAAGGCTAGTTCTACGAACTGGCTGATCAGAATTATATCCTTGAAGCTCTTTTTGGCTAACATTTTATCGAGAATATGTAAAATTAGGGCCAGGGATACCCTTAACGGAGTTTTTGAGCCACGTCGTAAGACAACTAAGAACCCCATTTGTTCATATGATAAATTTGGAAGATATTTTTAAACAATTTTTTGTTGTTAATTTACGAAGTGAATAGTTCTTCAAAATAATTAACTGACTTGTCGGCCTGTATTTAATTATAAAAATGCCGAAAATCGATTGTATATGTTTTAAACGTTAAAGGGATATGTAAAATCAGAGTCGCATACTCCCTATAGGCACGATAAATATACATGAAGGTGAAAAATTCAGAGTCGGTTTTCTTCACATATTGTCGCGATTAAACATTAGAAAGCATATCCCTTTATCACTTTTTGGTTAGAATGCGTAGCCACTATTCCTTTTAACGTGTGATTTTAACATTGTGGCTACGCATTCTAACCAAAAAGTGAAAAAGGGATATAATACACAATAACTTTGTGTAACATTTCTATATTAAACATTTATTTTTAAGCATGCACTCAAAAACTATTTAGTTTCACGAACCGTAAAGCAAACTGATAAATTCGCAGAAAAATAATATCAGAAATCGCTTTTCTAGTGGCGTTATCAAAGGTGGATTACTTTATACTGTAAAAATTTAAATCTTCTTGAAATCAAATCACATATATTAATTTTTATTAAAACTTGAATTTCTATTGATCAATGAACGAATTTTGAATAATTGAACAGAACGGAAAGATTTCGGGAAAGTGATCGGAAATATTATCAAAAAAGACTCTGTTTCATGAAAATTGTTTTTTGATATATGGATTACGGGACCTCAGAGTACAAATTATAAATATTTGAATAATACAAACAACGCAAGATATTAGCACCCAATCAAAACCCTTGATTGCGGAATAGGCCGATTTCATTGGTCAGATTAAGAAAGGATCAACCAATCAAATGCTCAGATTTCGCATTTTTCAAATTTTTACGATTTGTACTCTGAGGTCCGGTAATCCATATATTTAGGCCTCCCGTGCAAAAAATGAGCACCCGTTAGAAAGGTCCTATGAATTTGAAAATTTCGGATCTAGGATAGTTTTTGACGATTGAAATTTTTGTCAAAAAATTTTTGGACTCAGACCACTCGGTGACGCTGTTTGAGGTGGTCAAATAACGGGTTTTTCGTTTTTTCAAACAAAAAGCCAAATGTATAGGCCTACATATATTGCACTGAATTTCAAATTTTAATGAGACCATTTATCAAATTTTGATCATTAACTGAAAATCTATTTACAACTAGTAAAATTTTTCGAGTAATATGTCTTAATTGGCCAATTACAAAAGTTCTGATTCTTTGAAAATTTCCACGGAATGAATTTTACGTTTGTTCGCAAGTTTTTGACAGATTAATCCTGATAAGCAAATTGTTCGAAAAAGCTCCAAAGAGTTTTAACGGGTCATTCAATTTTGTCGACTAATTTGCTTTTCTGTAAATATGTTTAAAGTGACAAGAAGACAAACTTTCATTATATTCCATGAAAATTTTCCACGAGTTTTTGTGTTAATCAGAATAATCATCTTGACAAATCAGAATTCAGCTGAGTTGGAATTGATATTCTTAATTCGCATTTAAATTTTCATCACAAAAATTTATTTTTGCCATCTTACAATAAGTTTTGAGAAAATTATTTTGATCGTTACAAAATCTAGGAAGTTCGCAGTCAGACCGTAGTATCATTATTTGAAAGCAGAACTTCATTAACATTTAAGGTGGTGATTTTATTTAAGAACACTTAACGGTTTTTAAAATCTATCTTCTTTTAGACCCCACATACAAAGCGCCTCAAAATTCACATAAAGAAGCGGATAAATAAGAACAAAAATGTGGTTGGAAGAATTTTTCCGAATCTTGACATTTTTTACTCTGGAATCTCACGTAAACGCCGATTTTTCCAGTTTTCCGACTTCAAACTCTATTTTCTTTTAGACGAATGTTTAGAATGAAGCCATTTTTCCGACTAAGGTCGATAAATATAATGCGGTCAATGTGATCGAAAGGAATTTTCGAATAATATTTTAGAATTCTAGAAATTTGACTTGTAGTAAAACGAAAATGAAAAATTCGAATAAAAGGGTCGTCTGATCGGAATAAAAGTACCACCAAATTAAAGCTGAGAGTTCACTGATCAAAAAATCGGCTTACGGCTAATCGAAATTTCAAACCAATCAGCGGGAAATTTGATAATTAGGTTTAGCATTTTCGCTTAAAAATAATTGGAATTTCTAGTATTCGATTCAGACATTTTCGATAATTTTAATGTCATGCATCGTTTTAGGCGGGTCATATTCACCAATAAAAAATGTTCATATCATGGTAGAATAACGTTTTTATGCGGGATATGGCTGAAAAATATTCGAATTTTGAAAATTCTAGAATTTGTTCTAGATTGTTCTTATAAAAATGATTGCCAACGTGAGATTCCTTTGGTCCACTTTAGTCATAATTTATGCTAATGTATCATAAATTAATTCTATAAAGGCCTCAAAAATTACGTCGCCCACCTCCTTAAGCTACATTTACTTAATTTGGTGACAACACCTATCATGAGCATCAGCTAATGAGCATTCTGGTACCAAATTTATGATAAATCTTCTATTAAAAATAGGACTTTGAAATAACTCCATGATATAATTCTGAAAGACTAAAGTTTGGTCCGCAAAAATTCAACTGAATAAATGCAATACAGTGTTTTCTCAAAAAAAAATTAAGTTTATAGTTCCTCGAGATCAAATATGTCGCGAGTGTCCTTTTTTCACACAAATGTAATCTGAACAAAAAGTTTTTTTTATAAATGATACAAACATATTTTTTTGATGAGTCTTTCAAGGGGAATCATGATTTTGATTTTTATCATATTAAAAGTCAGATTTAAAAAAAAATGCGAATTTGAGATTTTACTTGAAATATACATTCTATCGTATCAATTGGAACTTATACTCAGTTTTTATTGATTTCAAGACCAAATTTACCTGGAAATGATGTTTTTCACTTCACCATAGTATCGAGGAGAATTAATCCGCTTGAAGGACTTAATCAAGCTTTAAATCAAAAGCTTTTGCTGCTTTAGCATTTATTTAGCTATTCATTATAACTTTAAATAGGCCTATTATTTGCTACTTAAGGGGGTAGCAGCGATGTGGCCGACTGGCGTCAATTTAACTTACAAAAATAATTAGTTGGTTTATTTTTTTATGCTTGTTATCCTTAGCTGAACCAGAATAAATGGTTATCAGCTCATTAAAATCATTTTTTATCTATTTAAGGAAGATTTGAGTTCGAACTTTTATTATTGAATTCGTAAATTTTCAAAAAACATTGCAAATAATTTATTAAATTTCACAGGCATTTTCAACGTAATTTTTTTTTAAATCTGTGAATAAAAACGGAAAAGAGCACTTTCTAATTTTTTAACATGCAGTTAACATATTTCCCCGAACAGCTCCTGCACGCCGCAACTTTTTCGAGCCAAAACTTTTGAGGGAAAGGCGTAAGCGTGGCGCCAAGTGGAACACGTTCACTTTTGAGGGACAGGTGAAATTCGATGTTGAGGTTATGGTTAGCTCTAGGGTAATCAATACTCCCGATTCGTAATGGGATTGATTTGAAGCAGACAAAAAATTTTGACAGGTGGCTAACCTATATATTTTGACGCAAAAATTTCCAAAAAAAACAACGTAAGATGGCTGCGAGAGCTGAAAATTCTAAATATAAGAGATCAAAACATGTAAAATTTAACGAAAACAAATCGATAAATGGAATCATGTAAACATTCCATTATGCGATACGACAATTTCGAGGAGGTAACTTTTCAAAACTCCTATTATACAGTCTAAACACATGGCAAAGAGATAACAGCAGATTATTTCACCTCGAGAGGATGAATGGCCTACCATTTCATCTATTGTTCGGAACTGTGAGAAGTGATAAATTTATGCTTCAATGTTCAAACAACCTTATCTCAAAAGGTAAAGCCAATTTTGTGAAATCAAAAAATCCCGATACTATATCAAACAAGTACGACCTGGAAAAAATCATTTATTTCGAATAAATTATGAAAGTCACTTGTTTTGAAAGTTGACGATTTGAAGTCGCAAGAAAACCAGGAAACTTTGAACCATAACAAGTTTCCTGTACTAATCAAGTTGCCCTTTGGAAAGTCGGTTTATGACTTTGATATTAAATGAATTCGCGAGATAGACACGCAAATCCAAATAAGCAAAAAAATCAAATACAGCCAGATTTTTTAGCCGGGAGGACGCTTTCGCAAAAAGAATTTCGGTTTGAATCATACAGACGCAGTATGGTAAAATCAAATAAAGACGAAATTACTCCCGGCAGCGGTTATGAATGCGTTGGAGATCATCGACGCTTTTAATTGACAGGGTAAACTAAATAATTATAATATAAAATAATATTTTGAAAATTAAAAAAAATTGGCAGCGAATTAAAAAATAGAGGGAATTAAAAAATAACATTTTATTTCAGGGAAAATGAAGAAAAGATGCAGCATATTACCACCAAAGAAAATGCTAGAGGATGGTATACCAGAAGCATCTCTTTGAACATTATTCCATGGCCACGATTTGGCCGTAAAATTTTCAAAAAAATCAGGAAAAATTTATTCATACGGCGTTGGCGACGGATGATTTTACAACGTGCTTTTTGTGAAAGTGAAATGCATTTATGGGCATCTGAACTTTTTTTGGACGGTCACGCTTCAGTCTGACGCGATCTACAGAGTTTTAGGTCAAGTAATCATTTTTTCAAAACATTTATTTGCAAATGATAATAAAACGTTTTTCTTATCCGTTTTTATTTATCCTGATGCGCAATAAAAAAATCGCTAACATACGTAGACATGCTAAAATTTTTTGAAACAACCTATGAAGAAAATTTTTTTTGTCCCTTTAAAAAACCACAGATGTTTCCATATTGACTGCGAATTTCGGCAATCAAAGTCTACTTAGACCATTTTTGAAACACCTGTAACCCTTTGTTCAGTAAACTTATACGTAATTGGATGAAACACTTAAAGGACATACACATTCTGGCGATTTTTACATACAATCCAATTTCTGTAAAGTTTTGGTCTTGCATTCTTTCAGGTGCTGCTATTTTTTAATTTAGAGTAATCCGCTCGATTCTAGCTGAAATTTTGCGATTTTACGAGAAACATTTATTTCTGAGCTAAGTTTGTGACACATTTGAAAAAATCGCTTAAACAAAATTCATCAATGAATTCTCGTGAAATATTATTTGTGTGAATCGCACAAATTTAATTTTAAACTTTTTAATTATTATTTAAATACCGGACTCGGTAATTATAATTTCAGCTAATAGTCTTGAAAGTATAAATCGGCCGTTTAAAAGAACACCTGTGGTGGCCGTCGACTACCCTTGGAAAAAGTTTTACGTAAAACTTCGCTGATTATTAAGGCTTGCCTTATCTCGGTAAAATTCAAATATCGAGTGAAACGAAATAATTTGAATCCGCGAAAGCAAAAAGTTTGTTGACAGAGAGATAAATTAGAGGCAATTTTATGAAATTTACAAAAATTTATCTCTTGGAAGATCAACTAAGAAGAGAAGCTATCAATACTGCTTATGAAATCGGTACTTTGGACAAAATTACATTTGATAATGGAATCATTCAAAATCCATTTAAAAATATTCCCTTCTGAATTTGACCTCATTTCTGAATAATTTATTTTCATTTTCTGAATAATTTAATTTTCATTTTCTGATAATAAAATGTTATTAAGTACGAAATATTCAATTATTAAAATAGTCATTGTATTCTGTAAAGAACACGTATACTGTATATATCTCATTATGTTCTAATGCCGTGATTTAGCGCCCTGCAATAACGAATTTCGGCTCGACTGCTTTTTTAATAGTTGGCGCGTGCCAGAGCTGTTCCGTCCCTCCGAATCTGTTTAAAAAATCATAACATGATTCATTTGTCTTTTTTTGTGCGACTTTTTTTTAGAAATATTATGAAAAAATTTTAGCAATCAAGTCGAAAATTTTTTATTAATGCTTTTTGAATTGTTCTTAAAAAATGTCAGGTGCCGAATCAGTGTTGTGTTATTTTCTGATATCTCTAAATTTGATTTTCCGTATTTCAAACCGATGGAAGGGTCAATCGAATATCGTTTCTGGAACTACTGAATGTTAATTTTTTACAACATCTTAGCTTGTGACAAATAGATATTGGTTGCATTTGCAAGAACCTTTTAATTGAAGATAAAATCTATAAAAATTTGCGGGTTGTATCAATAGGCTTTAACTTCTAAAAATCAGGCCACATTTTTCTATATTAAAAACTCAATCTGCTACGTCAATTATTTTTCTTAAAAGGCTGTTTTCTCTATTTTTTATGGAAAAAAACTTTATATTGAAGAAATGTTTTATGAGGATAATGATTTTCCCACTAATGTAGTGTAATTAACACTCGAAACTGCCTGAAGTTTTAAATATCGCCTTTAACTAAATCCACATCGGTCAAGTTGGAAATGGAGTTGTAATGAAAAGTTTGTTTTTTTGATATTTTTACAAATACTTAAGTAGTTGAGAAATTTAAAATATCAACGTTTTGCGAAGATGAACACTTTTATTGAAGATAAAAATTATAAAAAAATTTTCAACCTTTTTTTTTCCAAANTTTTTTTTTGTGCTCATACCCACCTTGAAAGCAGTTTTGGGCATTTTTTGCACTTCACAAAATTTCTCATTTTATTGATATAATTAAATAATAAAAATAATTAAAAATTAACTCAGTCTCTAGAAGATATAAGTTTCCAAAATTCTTAAATTTTTATATCTCTTTAGCACTGGAATGGCAAAAATGTTCTCACTTGACTTTAAGTCAACGCAGAATTAATCAACTCAATTTTCAGTATATATTCCAATATAGTAAAAATCCGAGCAGGTCCGAACCGATCACGTCCGAGCACCGAACCGATCCGATCCGATCTTGACTTTTCAAATCGGGCTTCCGAACCGAACCGATCCGATCACATTTTTTCAAACTCGGGTCCGAACCGATCCGATCCGATCTTGTAAAATTTTGAAGCCCGAAATTTCCGAACCGAACCGATCTTGAAAATCTGCTCGGATGCCCTTCCCTGCTCCGAATGCTGTTTAAAAAATCATAACATATTCATTTGTCTTTTTTTGTCGATTTTTTTTTAGAAATATTATGAAAAATTTTAGCAAATCAAGTCGAAAATTTTTTATTAATGCTTTTTTGAATTGTTCTTGAAAAATCAGGCCGAATCAGTTGTGTTATTTTCTGATATCTATTTGATTTCCGTATTTCAACCGATGGAAGGGTCAATCGAATATCGTTTCTGAACTACTGATGAAATTTACAACACTTGCTTGTGACACAGGTTTGTGCCATTTGGCACGCAATTTATGAAAAAATCTATAAAATTGCGGGTGTAATAGGCTTTACTTCTAAAAATCAGGACATTTTTTCATATTAAAACTCAATTGCACGTCAATTATTTTTCCTAAAAAGCTGTTTTTCTCTATTTTTTATGGAAAAAAACTTTCATATTGAAGAAATGTTTTCATGAGGATAATGATTTTCCCACTAATTAGTGTATTACACTCGAAACTGCCTGAAGTTTATAAATATCGCCTTTAAATAAATCCCACATCGGGTCAAGTTGGAAATGGAGTTGTAATGAAAAGTTGTTTTTGATATTTTTACAAATACTTAAGTATGTTGAGAAATTTAAAATATAAACGTTTGCAAGAATGAACACTTTTATTGAAGATAAAAATTAAAATAAAAAATTTTCACCTTTTTTTTCCAAAAATCACTCCGAAAAAATGAACCAATCTGCCACATCGCTGCTACCCCCTTAAACATACTTCCGCTCAAGTCAGATTTTAAATTTCACACAATCTGAATACTTTTAATTTGACTATTTTTAGCTTCAACTTTAAAAAAAATAACTTAACGAGTCACATAAACTTGACTTCGAAATGTGAATAAATGAGTCGTTAATCCTACAAAATAAATTTAAATTGAGTAACGCATTGTTTGTAGCATCCTAAACATATAATGAGTGATAAAGAGAAAATTTATCAATTTTTGACGGCAATAAATGATCAAAATAAAATTTTGAGAGCGGATCTAGAGAAGTCAAAGTTAGAAAAATCAAATGTGAGTATTTGAAAATATTTGTAATTTTGGAAAATGTTCAATAACTGGAACGAAATGTAATAATATAAAGAAAACTATAGATAATTTATTTCGCTGATAAAAAAAAACAATAATAATCTTGAATCCGTTTCTTTCGAATAAAACATAAGTGTTTTATTTAAACAAATTTTAAAAAACGAAATGAAAACTGGTCACCTTCAATTTTACCCCTTAGACGGCAAATATATCCTTTGGGCTGTTTATTTTTCGGCATGGTTATGAAATTGTTTTTGTTCATAATTTTTGAAAACTGAACTGCGCTCAAAGAAGTCCCCTCTCATAAATATACTAATTGACAGTTATTTTGTGTTCTCAGATCTTTGCATTCTCATAAATGCCAAGCAAAATGAATTTATTTAAGTTTTAACACAAAATTAAACCGATTTTGATTGGTTATAATAACCAGGAGTCAGCACCCTTGGATCAGTTTGATCGAATTGGAAAAATCTGC
This sequence comes from Oikopleura vanhoeffeni, assembly GCA_004367855.1. Classification (NCBI taxonomy): domain Eukaryota; kingdom Metazoa; phylum Chordata; class Appendicularia; order Copelata; family Oikopleuridae; genus Oikopleura; species Oikopleura vanhoeffeni. The sequence continues at coordinate 162,573 of SCLH01000188.1, forward strand.
AATTTTTACTATGTTTTAAGTGTCAAAACGCCTCAAATTTCGTTTCGAAGGTTAATTTTGAAATTTTGCCTGTCCATATCATCACTTTGTTTAACTTTAGCAATAGATTTATTCAGAATTCGGCACGTTTGCTGTTACTTACATCCTTTACTCGCAACCTCGCAACGAAACTTGACGCAGAACAATCAAGCCGGATCGAATTAGAAAGCTTTGTTCAAAGTCAGCAAAAAACAATTGAAGAAATAAAAAATAAATACGATCAACTACTCCAAAAAATAAACGAATTATGAATCAGCTCATAATTTAATAAGTGACAACCTGACTACATCATTATAACCACCATTTTATTGAATAATTGTTGCCTAGATAGATGTCACCAAATGTGAAGATTGTCAAAAAGTCCTTTGAACTTATTTTTTTAACTTTCGGGTTAAGGACCTCGGTGCATTTTGACAGATTTGCACCTTTTAAATTTTTCTTGTCTTGATGGGAAACTTTTTGCCACTTCAAAAGTTATGATTAAAACTTTTTTGAATACAGGTTGGCATTTTTGAGCTTCCTTTGTATAATCTGAATTTCTTCAGATTAATTTTTTTACTTTATAGATCGTGTTTTGAAACAAGACTCGAAAAACGCGCGTTTGCTATCGAAGGTGTCTAAATTACAGTAAAATTTATTTCTTTTTATTTCTTAATTAGTAATTTTAAATGCGGTCCTGTCGATCATTGAAAATTTTTTTTATTTTGAACTTATACGATTTTTTAGTAAAAATCGAAAATTTTAATTTTAGAAAAAAAATGAAAATAATCCATATTTCAGCACATCGAAAAAAAAATTTTTCGTGAGTTAAATGAAATAAATTTGAAATGGTCGACAGGTCGGCTAACCAAATGAGCAAGTCTCGGTGAAATAATTTATATTTTATTCTTGATTAAAGAGGACTTAACTAGATTTCGCGCAAACCGTATTTTCATTCAAAAGGTCTGATTCAGAGTATAAACAAGAGCGAAGAAACAAAACGTAGACATGTTTTAATATATAGTGAAAGAAGGCCTTCCTAATATTTCAAGCTAAGAATTCCAGTAAAATTAGTTTGAAAATTTTTGAACCAGGAATGAGTTAAATTTTCGAAATATTTCCAAAAAATTTCGACCAAAAATCTCAAAAAAGTGTCATATGATTTTTAAAATAGCCTATAAAAAATATGTGGTAACCTACGCGAAGAGTTAAAGTAGCCATATTGGAGAGTTTTTCGTTGATTTGAAACAAATAATGCTGAAAATATTTGAACACAAAATAAGGCATTTTTTTGATAATGTTTGTAATTTTTTTTTCTCATAATTTGTTGAATTTGGAAAGTTTAATTCGAACTCAAAATTTTCTTTAAAAGCAATAATTCGAAAATTCTGTAGTTACAAAAGTTGCCTGAATTATGAAACATCATTTTCATGGTATATTGCGAAGAATATATAAACCCAGTAAAAAGGTTTCATCAAGAGCTCATATCCGCGGATATCCGTATCTGTAAAAATACACCGAGGTCCTTAAGGGGATTGTGGGTGCAGTAGTTATTTTTAACCACGGTCTCAAATTCGGTATTGTTTTTCTTGTTTTTCGACATGAGAAAATGATTGCAAGCAAAAAAAAAATTTTTCCTATCGAATAACTAGTTCTAGAAAATCGGATTGGCTTGCAAAAATAATTTATTTATTTACAATTCCACACATGGATAGTCTCAAATTACAAAAAATAATAATCACAGCAAAAAATTAAACTGAATGAGAGTATTTCAATATTATAATTGTTACAATTTTTGACCCTTTTTCTATATTTCAATTTTGAGCCTAATCAATGTGATTAGCATTGAATCAGCATAAAAAAGTGATTGCGAGAAATATGAGAAGAATTATTGAAATTTTTTTAGTCAAAAAGTTTAATAAGATAATCGAGAATGATTTATGAAAAAGAGAAAAGAAATCGCATGTACCGTTCGTGAGGTATACTTTTTTTTGTAAAATAATGTACATTTTGCTTATATTTAACTATAGCAAGGAATTTGCAAAAATCATTTTCGGCGAATTAAGATGAATTTATAAAATATTTTTAGTTGTGATCGTAGAAATTTTTTTCTGACCAATAATATCGGCATCATGTGATTTTTGGATACGTGGATATGACGGTATACTTCAATGGAAAGAAATACCAGCAATTAGGTTTTAT
>SCLH01000188.1:178852-201997 GCA_004367855.1 Oikopleura vanhoeffeni
AATTCAAGAACATAACAGTTGTAAAAATTCTCACGTATATGATCATATTTTTGATTGTGTAGAATATCATCGCTCCCTAGAAACTAGATATAGTAGTGATCCGAACATCACACAGTTAAGAAATCATTTACATGAGCATTTTACAGATCTTTCAACCAATCTCCCAAATTGGTATGAACGAACAGCCTACGAAGGTCTAATGATTACGCAACTTCAACCTACCCTAAATATACAACTCAAATTTAAAAAATCTAACTTGATTTGTAGCTGTATCACCCGCGTAAATGATCTTTTTGAACAAGTTGGATAGTAGGCTTTTAATTTAGCAATTTCGAGGCCTACTATTGCCAAATTACTTTTGTGTGAACCAGCCAAATATTTTCTGCAGATTTGAAATTTATTGTAATAAATCGAAAGCTCATCAAGATTAGTTATTACTATTAGTTTAAAACAAACGAAATTTTAATATACCTCGAAAAAACAACGACCATATTACATAAACTTGACATTTTAAATTGTCTTAACCGGTAACCAAACTTGACCAAACTACTGTTTTCTGATTATAACTAAAATAGTGTGTTCAGTTCACATTTTTGAGCTTAGAAGTCCTATAAAATAATATTGGCAAAGTTGCTATCGACTCATTTAAAATTAATTCAACATACTTGTTTTTTTGTTTTTTCAGAAACTTAAATAGCGGACTAGGTATACATACAAAATATTGATTATTCAGATATATAAATACTCAAAGGATTGGCTAGATAGCTATCAACGCATTTTTTTGAAATTTCACTGAGGGCTTTCGGAAAGCCGCTTTCCTCAGCTCGATTTGAAAAAATTGTGAAATTTAACTTTTGCCTTTTCTCAAGGTTGTAGAAATTTTTAAACAACATTTTTGAAGTCTCGCGGTCGGTTAAGTCATACACACAGTAAAAATTTGTATTTTTGAAAATTGTCCAGCAAATCACATTATCTGATTTGAAATTACTATTTTTATAATTTTTAAGAAGTCAAATTTAAAGAAGTCATCATTTGTTATGGATAAAAAGATAAGTTGGAGACCATACAACCTTGTGAGCACAGAGCCACAATTGTGGCTCAAGCATACCTAAAATCATTCAAAAAAGGCAAAAAACGGGGAATCTTGCTTTCAAATACATTATAAAAAACTTTATTCGGTTCCCAAAAAATAATTGAAATTTTTTTCGAATGTCTTGGTTCCAGTATACGGGGTGTTGATTTATTAGGATTTTTCGCCTATGTTTCACTTCCTGAAAAATTATTTCGGAACTAGAGATAAAATACAAATGTGAGATTAGCCAGTTTTTAGGTAATTGTTTTTTGCATGCATAACAATTGAAATAAAATTTATTGATATCTAGGGGCAGATATTTTTTTTCGGAAGTAAAATTTCTAAATTTTCAACTTCAAGCATCCCATGAAAAAATTTAATTATTATAAAAGTGAATTTAAGCAATCAAAAATTGTCCACAGTTGTACGTTATTACCATATTTACTTGAAAATAATAAAAAAAAGTGCAATAATCTGGTTTTATAGGGAAAAATAAACATTTTTCAATCAAAAATCATGATTTTTTCATTAACATTTTTAACTTATTTATTAATTACTTTTGATTTATAAGATATAAATCAAAGCGGACAAAACTATGACGTTGGCCAGATACTTGTGCTTCATTTTCGACAGAAATTTAACTTTTGAAGACAACTGTGACCGTGTATCACGTGATATGGTATACCTTGCTTTTCTCACTATATTTTAAAGAACTAAAAATTAAAATTCTAGAATTTAAAATGTCGGATGCAAAAATATTATCTTTCAACTTCCTTATGCAGAAAAAATTGAAATTCCAACTGCCGTAAGCTTTCTGTAAACATCATTCAAAGTAGAGCCACAATTGTGGCTCTGGTGCCTTGGTGGAACTTTTTTTTATATGATCACAAGGGTTAAGGGGGTTGTGGTTGTAAAGAATGCATGAGTGGAACAAAATAGTTTATATATTTTCTAGAACCCGTCAATAACAATAATTTATGCTTAAAAGTGATGAAATAATACGTGGGTAGTATGAAATGGATGTATGAATGGTTCGGGGCGTGAGGAGGTTTTTGGAGAGCGTGGGCGTTTTTGTTCTCCCTCTTGCCATCCTCGGACTTTACCTCGCGCATCAAGAAAACATAACGAATGAAAACGTTTTCACGCTAAATAAACAGAGAATAATTTTTTCAAACGAGCTCTGGTAAAATATTGAACAATATTTCGTAGGTTTCATACATTCCTGTTTTAATATCCAATTTATAAACAAAATTGACCGAGCTTATTCAGATTTTAAAGAGAATTTCTGAATTTCAATTTTTACCCCCTCTAAAATCAAAAGGAGTTTGTGTTATTTTTTTTTTTGGTAATTCTCTTGCAGCGTCGTACTCTAAAAAACTCTACTTGTTTTAATTCAAAGAAAGACCTAAACAATTGATCGGATTTTACCAGCAATTTTTGTGTGAATTGGAACATATTTTTATTACAGTTTTTTTCGACATGCCGCACTGGTGAGCGACATCCTTCACCCATTCACAAAAAATTTACTTGCAGTTCACAGGTTTTCAGCTTCCCGTATTTTTTCTCTCATTTATTCTCTTCCCGCCGTCACCATCAATCTCAGTCCAGCTGGAGGAGAGGCTATTCATTTCCTCCTCCCCCCCACTCCTCCAGATCATTCTAAACCACGAAAAGGGACGTGGGGTCGCTCAATGTGAAACCTTTTACCGAAAGGTTTTTCGAATAACTGCTGATATCAATCTTTTGTACTTGAAGAAAAATCAACTCTCGCGCATATTTTGAATTTTAACAGTGATCTGATACATCCACTAGCCGACACCCATACGCTTACAAAAAGCTTCCTAAAAACATCAACATCATCCTCCTTCAATTTTTCACCATTTTTTTCATTAGTTTTGCGGTCAGGCTCTAACTAGCCTCACACATAATGCATTTACACGCCTCAACCCTCTTGAACCTGCGCGCCCCTTGAAATGCAACATAATACCCTTTTAACGAAACCACTTGAAAATGCCTGTTTTTTCTGAAAAAGACTTTCACCTCTTAAAATGCATATTATTTGCAACAGTAGCAATCTAACTTTTTACGTACAAAATGTTCTTTGATTATTCCACCGATCCATCACTTGGCAAGGTGATATTTCCGCGATCGTTTAACTGGTAAAATGTCCAAATATTCACTGTCACAGCGCTTAATTTTGAGTTAGGGCCAGAAACACAGATGTAGAAATAATTAAAATATCTGCTTCAAAAACAACTCAAATGCCAATAACGCATTTTTTTCAAATAACAAAAGATTCTAATTTATAGATTTCTAAAATCTCGCATTCAATTGCCTTATTTTAATAAGTTGACCTTTATTTAAACTTTTAAACATCATTAATTTATTAGCACCGACTATTCCATTATATTACAGAATTTCTGTACATTAATTTATGAATAAAGACCGCTTAATTGGTTTCTAAACATTATTCGTATTAATAAATTCTAGAAAATTTAAATTTGAATTTTTAAGTCTTTGAAACTAGAAATTCAGCAAACCACAATTCGTACTTGTGTAGAATTATTCAAAAAATCTAAAAAACATAAAGATATCAAGAAAAAAACAATTTTTCTACAGAAAAAAGGCATGCCCCCTTGAAATGCGCATAATCCCCTTTGCCCCCTTGAAATGCTTACTTTTTTTTGGATTTTTTTGCATTTCAAGGGGTTAGGGACTGTAGCGCCCTTTTCTCGGAATTTTGCTTTTGGCGGACAAAAACGCGAAAAAACAAAAAGTAAAAATTTTGAAATGGTTAGTTTGGGAGGGTAGTCACCAGGTATCTCCTCCACCAGTTTAGGAGATACAATTTCAGCACATACTGCATCTGAAAGCACAAAACTTGTTTGACAATGCATTAGAGTTTTTTTTGTAATTTTCATTCGGCGTCTCTTGGGGGCCATGTGACATGGCCCATGTCAACTTTTTATTTTGAATTTTGACAAAATTTTAGTAACCGAAAAAATTAAAATTGACCAAATGCTTCAAAATAATTTTTTCCGTAAATTCAAACACTTTTAAGGATTTTGGTGAAATTTTTAATTCGGTAGCTTCACAAGAAAACAAATTAGCGCTCTTTCAATTTAAATCATAAATAAATAAATAAATAAATACAAATAATTTTTGTTTTAGTTTTTTGGCTTTTTTGGCCGTCAAACGCCAAAATTTGAAAAAATCTCGTGAGAAGATGTTTGTATTGTTGTTTTCTAGCCTGACACAAAAAAAGCTCAAAAGATTATGTAAATTGACAGAGAAAATAGTTTATTAGTGTTTCTTGGGGACGCTTATTAAATGTTTGTGTGTGTGTGCGTAGGTGCGATTGTATCAGATTTATGTACTATATATAAGTCAAATCAAGTGTCCCGGAAAAAGGGTCTGTACGATTCCCAGAGTTACAGCTCGCTAATGAGTTATTTTCGAATATCATTTCATAATCTTGAAAGCCTTAGAATTTAATTATCTGTCGTTTTACACTTCTATCGAGAAAATCTGATTATATTTATCAGATTGAACTCTGTAGATAATTGTATAGACCCACTTTTCCTTGGACACTTGATTTGACTCTGAGTCATATGACATATCCTTTTCCCAACGGAACTCCATCTCAAAAACGTTTACTATCTCCATAGCGCGTGTTCGAATCCCACTAATGTTGTCTTACTGATTGTCTTGAGTATGATTATAGGCAAGGATGCTTGATCTTGAGACCGCTAAATTTAATCGGTGTGTAATGATTACACTGTAATCACTCAAGCAATCACTAAGACAATCACTAAGACAATCACTAAGACAATCACTTATACAACATCAGTAGGATTCGAACGCGCGCTATAGAGATAGTAAACGTTTTTGAGATGAAGTTCCGTTGGGAAAAGCATATAGTATGTTGTAAAATGGCCACGAAGGTTGGTTCTGTAAATTACAAATATTTTCGAATATCACCTCTGCTAATTTGGCGAGAAATGACCTTGGAAAAGGCTCAAAATTGCGACACCCACTCCCTAAAGCAATTAATTATCTAGTCAAGAATCTTGCCTCAAGATACCGTGAAACAGTAATCTCCTTAGTTTCATAAAAATATGCATTCATAATGCTTATAAAAAGTAGGTTACCTGTTGCCCAATTAGATTTTTCTTTTCCTAGTCTGTTGACAGCCTCTAATTCAGATGGTGTGATCATATCGTAAAATCTAACTATTTCCGGTGCAAACCAAAACATTTCTGCCTTCATTGGTCCAAGTATCAAATAAGGATGATTATTGTGCCAGTAAAAACAAGTCAATTTTTGAAGATCTTCTGGTTTGATTTCATTTTCTCGACGGCAAATTGATTCATAATATTTCGTGTCCTCCCGACTTGAAGGGTAATCATTGGATGTGGTGCGCATTTGATCAAAATCTACTCCATCGGTACCAAGTTCTCCTCTGACTCGCCGGTGTATACGTATTTGTGACCTTAATTTTAAGATAAATAAGTTGTTTGCTGATTTCGAATATAATGTGTACAAAATAATTTTCAGAATTTTATAAAAAAAGTTAAAAAAAAATGTCGAAAAATGATTTCAAACTGACTAAATTTTTCTAATTCCAATTGTTTCACGACGACCAGCTTTCGAAAAAATAAAGTTAATTTTTATTAATTGAATCAATTATTGTTAAAATATTTTATTCTAATTTTCAAATATTATAAGTTCCGACATTATTATGTTTATTTACGGGGGCAGTAGGTAAAAAACACTAATCAGTCAAAAGTAGTTGTGTTAATTCAGACACGTGTTAGTTTTTGACTTTACAGGGCTCTGCCACAAAAAAATCGAGTTTAAAACAATCCGTAATATTTTTGCACAAATTGTGAAATTATCCAAAATTTTAGCTTTACAATTGTATTATACACTCCGTCTTCGTGAGCTCCATTTTTTAATGCAAAAGGTGCGTCATCAAAGTGACGCGGGGTATAACGTGAAAAGGAGCAGCCAATCACAAGCGCGCAAGTTTTTCCACAATTCCCCGCAAAATATTTTATCCAATTAGTATGCTTTTAGAAGCAAGTGATTATAATGTTGAAATAATGTTCCACGCTCTATCTTGATAGTATGAAGTTGATTAGCTGACAGAAAATAAAACTAAAAATATAGCTGCTAAATTCGGTAAACTTTTGGGACTCTCATTAGATTGGTCAAAATATGCGTAAGTTGATATATTAAGACTTAAAAATTTCATAAAACAGACTTCACAAAGGTAGAAATAGCTTGCGTTATCCGTGAAAAGCCCCAAATTATCCATAAATTTTAAACAAAATAAAATGACGACTTTGACCAACGTATACGTAACTGGTATGTGAGTTATGAAAATTATGCTAACGGAGACACGTCCGAAATATATTGCGAAACGAACATTTTTAGTTTAAGCAAAAGAAGAATCTATTGCCGCAATTGGGACAAATGTTAAATTTTCATAAACATAGTTCTTGGAATTTTTTGAAATAAAAAAATTAACTTTGACTTTTAAAACATTATCCTGAAGATACTCAATTAAAATACAAGTGAAACGTCGATGAGAATATGAATTTGAATAATAAAAGTTGACTTTGTTGTCTAAGAGAGTACCCTAGTAAAACTTTGTTCCCAAACTTGAAAGTTACATACTCAGCTTTTTTTATTTATATCCGGAAATTCAACGTTGGTTTCAGAATTGAACGAAACCTCATGACAATTGTCAAGTGAACCACGGTGTTTATAATGTACTACCGGACCGGTACTACTGGTGGTATGCTGTCCCAGGTGACTCACCTTTTTGATGTTTAGTCCGAAACTTAAAAATCGAAAGATTACATTTGGTCAATTTAAGGTCAGCGAAAAAAAATTTTGCGGTCAATTTTGGAAAATTCTAGAGAAAAATCCGGCTTTCTGATTGGCTAAAAAAAAAGTTTGTCAAAATCTAGTTTTGAGGGTTCTCAATTGTGCGCCTTCATCTACTGATAATCAAGATATTATCTTTTAATTTTGAGTTATAGGACTCTGAAATAACCCAAAATCGACGAAAAATGACGATTTTTCTGGAAAAAAGGGTATGAAACCTACTTCCTTTGGTTTTTTTATTTAAGTTACTTGTCAAATGGCACCTTGCGGTCATTTTAAGGGCTCTAAAACCAGAAAAGTTTCGGTCCTATTATTAGAGCTGGAGCCTTCGAAATTTTCAGCCAATCAGCGTCCAGCGCGGAAATATTCACGAAATTTTTTTCAAAAATAAGCCCCCAGAGAATGGTATCGCATCAATAAGAGGACCAAAAATTTTTAAAATTTTTTGGTGTGTATTTAATACTATGATCATTGATCATAACAAACATTTTGAGACAAAAAATCCAAAAGAGAGCATGTTTTAAAATATTTTTTTAATTTTTATTTCAAAAAATACAATTTTCGACATGAAATCTTGAAATTATGATGCAATTTATCTCAAAAAAAAATGAAAAATTTTTGACGAAAACTTTTTCTCGTCGTAAAACGCTCCATATCATCCAGAAATAAAATAATTCATAGCTTCAAGTCAATTTCCGATGATTTTTGACCTGGGACAGCCTAACTGGTGGATTACAATAACCCAACCTATCAGTCCTGGTATTATTATTTTTGATTTCTTCTGAAAGCGATAGAAAACTGCAAAATCATTTTTAGATTTTTTGTTGATATATTGTTATAAATATCGTAAAGTTTACGACGTAAACACATTATTATACGAACGAGTGGGACAAAAGACAAAGTCCTAGCTTTCACTATTTAGGGGTTACTGGTTTTATGAGACCTTACGGGCATTGAAAATGCTCCAAATCAATTCGGAGTGATTACAAAGTGCACGACCAAATCAAAAAAATCAAATTTCGAAATTTTCGCTTTTTTCGATTTTTTTCTAAGAACTTATTCAAAATGAACTAAAAAAACGTTCGCTATTAAGGGAGTGGGTGTCGCAAATTTGAGCCTCTTTCCGAGGGCCACATTTCCCGCCAAAATAGCAAAGGTGATATTCCAAAAACATTTGTTACTAACAGAATCAACCTTCGCGGTAATTTTGAAATTTAACAGTAATCTGATACAATCCCACCTAGCGCGACACCTACGCTTTTTAAAAAGCTTCTTAAAAAGACACGCAGTTCGTACCTACTTCCTTCAATTTTCATCATTTTTTATTATTTTTTTGCGTGAGGCTCCGGAAAAGCCTAACAAATAATGCAAAATTGCTTTTGTTTTAAAATTTTGCTTTCGGCGGCCAAAACAGCCAAAAAAACGAAAACAAAAATTATTGAATTTATTTATGATTTAAATTGAAAGTGCGCTCATTTGTTTTCTTTTGACGCTACCGAGTTAAAAATGCACCAAAATCCTTAGAAAGTGTTTGTATTTACGGAAAAATTATTTTGAAGCATTTTTCTGGTTTCTAAATTTTGTCAAAAATTTAGGCTCAAAATGAAAAGTTGCCATGGCCCCAAGAGACGCCAAAGCAAAATTTCGAAAAAAACTCTCTAGTTTATTGTCAAACAAGTCTTCTGCTTTCAGATGCAGTATGAGTCGAAACTGTATCTCTCAAGCTGGTGGAGGAGATAGCTTTTGTCTGAGCCTCCCAAACTGATCATTTCAAAATTTTAATTTTTAGTTTTTTTGTTTTTGTCCCCCGAAAGCAAAATTTTAAATCAAAAGCAATTTTGCACGATTTGTTAGGCTTTCCGGAGCCTCACACAAAAAATAATAAAAAATGATGAAATTGAAGGAGTAGGTACGAACCTTGCTAGTTTGACGGGAAATGACCTTGGAAAGAGCTCAAATTTGCGACACCCACTCCCTTAAGGGGGCGGTCAACGCAAAATTGGCCAAAAAACGTAGTTTGAAGTCTGTTTCACGCTCGATATACATACGCGAAAGATATGATTTTACCAGCATTAGAATCTCCTCGAATTTCTCCTCGCTGAGTTTTCGAGGTATCGACTTTAATATTTTTATTAAATCACCGTTATGATCGTATCTTGGGCTGTATGTTCAAAGAATTTTCGATTTGGATGCAAATCGCTTTGAATCTAGAAAAACGCTTATTTCAGCCTTAAAATCATGAGTTTTCAAAACCTATCTGGTCCCTTAATTTTCAAAATTAAATTTTTTTAGCAGTAGAAACGTAAAGACCAAACAATTATCTTTCGCTGTATGTTCAAAGAATTTTGACAGACTTCCTTACAGTACTCTGTTGAAGTACTCTTCCAGAGAGGTCGAAGTCACATGTCAAAATTAAATTTTAGTCGGAAAAAATATTTTTTTCAATTTCCATTCAAAATTAAATTTTTATAATTTATCGGACGCATAATTCAATGCAGTTTCAGAAAATATAATTTTGATATTTCTGCGATGAAAATTAAGCCTCAAAACTCAAAATAAAATTGCCAAAAAAAAGACTTTTTTCTAGAATAGTACTTTCGAGGGTAGTCAGGACTCTAAAAATACCACTTATTGATTTCAAATGCAGAAAATATGCAGTTTTGAACGTTCTAGGAAAAATAACCTCATTACACATTTTTGTCCAGATTTGCGTTGACCACCCCCTTAATTTAACAATTACAACGCCAAAATATCATCTTGACGTAAGCCAACTTTCTGATCAGTGTTTCAGTGGCTTTCTTTTGAGTCTACTTTCAAAAAATCGAAGGACATTTTTTTCGAAATTTTTCTCATGGGTCCTCAAAAAATCATATTTCGAGTTTGAGGTTGAAATCTCAAAAAGTGCCTGTAGTAATGTTTTATTTTTGTGTGAGCTAGCTTTTAAAATAAATTGAGCGAATTTTGTATTTTTCCTAAGAGGAGATAGTTTTTCCGACAAATAATTGCCAAAAACGGTGGTTTTTTCATATTCTTGAGAAAATATAGCGAAATTTTGAAAAACTCCTGGCTTTTGGGGCAAAAATCGAAAAAACAGTTCCTAAACACTAAAATTCAGACAATTTCAAAGATTTTCACAAAACCTCAATAATAGATCTTTCAAATCTATTTTTCAGAAATGTTCCATCTCGATAAGTTTGGCCTTAACTTCTCAGATTTTTTATAATCAGTATATATTGATTAACAACGCTCTGAGGACATCCAGGCCAGGGTAAATTCTCGGGAGAAAAACGTAAATCTTTGAAGAGGCAGGATTTTTGGTTTGGTAACGCTCTGAGGACATCTGGGCCACATTGAAATTTTAGAAACGCTCCGAGGACATCTGGGCCATATTTAAAGCTTAGGGACACTCTGAGAACATTTTCGAATCTTAAAGCGTCCTTGTTAACTTATTGATCATAATATTTTTGGAGAACGTTAAGAATATTTTTAATTATTTTGGAGTCTAATTTGAGAAAAAAAATCTGAGCAAAAATTCTATTTTATCTCTTTCATCAAAATAATTTGCAATTTTAGATATAAGATAATACGCGAACGTGATCTGTTTGTAAGACAATTCTGGACGTTCAGTGTACGCTGTCACTTGTTGAGACCAAAATAGAGTCTAAGAGGGGTATCAAAAACCCCTAGGATGCCATTCTGGATCATTTTTTACCATTAAAAATTTGAAATATTTTTTGAAAATTTTTTCGGATTTTTTTTTTTAATTTTCAAAATCCGGAATTTTCAAATAATTGGAAATGACTGCATATGGGTATCAAACGAAAGAGAAATAAATTCTTCGACTTCTGGCTGAAAAATAGGGATTTCATAATATCAAAATATGGGGGAGTTAACGACGAAACTTTTTGCACATTTGATACTTTCTGGAAAAGGGTTCAATAAAGCTGTATGCTAAGTTTCATCGAATTTAAAGTTCGCAGACCTTTCGGGCGAAGGGCTCAAGTGTGAAAAAAACTCTTTTTTTCGCATTTTTGAAACTATACAACTCTCCTGCAAAAAAAGGCATGTGAAAAAACTGAACTAAGGCCTTAATTGATCAGATGCATGTACATAAAACATTTATATGTCGTCAAAAATCAACAAAATGTTGGAAATGATTAAAAATAAATGAATAAAAACTCAAAAACAATTCCCGAAAAATTATGAATTTTTTAAAGTTTTTGATTTGCACAAACAATCCGGTGGCTCACATCTATCGAATCATTGCTTATTTCACCAGTATTCGTAGTTAGGACTTCATGAATCATAGCAAACATTTTCAAAGACCACCAAAAATATCCATCGTGAAATTTTTGATGAAAAAATAAAAAAAAAAATTGAAAACATAAGATTTTTTTTAACTTGTTGATGCAAATAAAACAGGAACTTTGCAGTGATATTGGTCGTTTGATTGCATACTGGGTCATACGCAAGTCATTCCCAAGACCATTTCGAAAAAAGCTTCAAAACCAAAAACTACTATGACCTAGAAAAATTATCACCACAAAAAATCAAAAAATTATGATTTTTTTGACATTATTTTACCGGAGAATAAAATACGGAAAATCATGCGAATTAATCTTCACTTCGATATAAGAAATAAGCTAAAATCGGGCCAAAGGACCGATATTAAGAGAATTTATATTTCGTCTTAAATTTTAAAAGAGAATGAGTTTTCAAATCTGCGGCAAACTCGAACAAAGGGGAGTTATGTTTTTAGACTAGGAGATAATAGGAATTATTTCGGATTTAATTTTTGAAAAGAATTAAGCTTCAATTTCGCGAAGGCGATAGAAGAAGATTTTATGTTTTTTTTACTAACAATTTAACAAGAAATTTCTTAATTGGTAAACTTTTTCTAAAAATTTGTCAATTATACATAGAGTTTGTCAAATGTTTACGGAAAATTTGTCAATTATTCAAGAAAATTGTCCAATTTCGAATAAAAAAAAAAAGTTCAAGTTTTTTTAAATATTCAAAATTTCTCAAATTCAGAAAAAATAAAAGAAAATTTTTTATAAATATTATTTTTTTATGTTAACGATTCCCACAAAGTTATCAAAAGACCGTTGTAAAAAATAAGCAAATCTATTTTTTTTGAAAATGTTACTTATATTTCCGATCTATCTTTATTTCTTAATTATTTTCGAATTGTATTTTATTAATTTGAAAAAAGGTTTTTTTCAAAGCTGATAATTCAAAAGCCAAGAACATGTTACAAACATTTTATAATGAAATTAAATTTTCTTATCTTGAAAAATCTTCAGACTCAATATTCAAATAACATTTTCTTATTACAATGTATCAAGTTAGAAAAAACACTGAACGTTATCAAATAATCTAATATATTTCCAAAAATATTAATAAATTTTCTTAAAATTCGAATAATTTTCTTACTGAATTTTAAAAGCCTTGTAAAAAAATTATCAATTATTGCATAATTCGGGAATATTTTCTTTGAAATTTTACAAAAAATAAAGGAACATTTTAATATTTTTTTTCTAATCTGAAAAATTCTTAAATTATGTTTTAAAAAATATTTAAATTTTTAAGAAATTCGACAAAATTTTCCTTCTTAATTAGAAGAACGAATGAATTTCGAAAATTGAACAATTTTCTTTCATCAATCAAAAGAAGACAAAGAAGAAAATTTGTTCACATATTAGTAAAAAAAACATAATTAAAATTTGGTTCAAATTGCAACAAACATACTTCGAAAATTCAGACTAATTTTCTGAAAATCGAACTAAAATTAAGAACAATTTATATAATTTCTTCCAAATTTTCAAATTTTTTTTTTTAACAATTTGACAATTTTTTTTCTTAGAATTGGATCATGTTTTTTCATAATTTGTATGAATATAACTTTGTTTGATGTTCAGAAATGTTTGAATTACTTTTCTTGTGCATAACATATTTGACACAATTCTTGAAAATTTTAGCCAATTTCTTCGCAAAATTTGGCAAATATTTAAATTTAAAATTTGGCAAATTTCTTTCAAAATTTGAACGAATTTTTCTTGGAAATTTGCAATTGTTTTTGAACAATTTGGCACCAAGTTTCTTAAAAATTGACGACTTTCGTTGAAAGATTCTTCATAAGACTTTCATTGGAAATTTCTTTCAAAATTTCTTGAAATTTTCAAATTTCTTAAAATTTCTTCAAATTCTGAAATTTCTCAATTTCTTGAAATCTATTCTTGAATTCTTCAAAAGTTTTCTGAAATTTCCCAAACATTTAAAACTTCTTGAAGTTCAGGTTTGAACAAATTTCTTAGTTATTTGACAAATTTTCTTGGTATAATTTGACCAAATTCTTCTTGGAATTTGAACAAATTTTCTATTGAATTTCGACAAACATTTTCTATGAATTTGACAAATTTTTTCTAATGAATTTGAAACAACAGAATTGCTTTCCAAATAAATTTGACAAATTTTTAATATAATTGTTGACAAATTTTTTTATACAATGTTGCAATTTCTTTGAACTGTCTTTCACTTAAAAATTTGCAAACATTCATTTATAGTTTAATTTTGCATGATATTAACCTGAATGGTTATTTTTAATACAGCCTCATCCTATCAAGTGTCGGATTTTTATCATTTTGGACATTGAGATTATTAAAAAATGACAGAAATGGACACGTTAAAATACTTTATTAGCTTTGTAGCTCGCGTGGTGCGGTCAGTTTATGAAAATTTTAATTACATTTCGTATGTCTTCATTTACCCATGCCTGCTTTAGCGGCATGTTCCTAAAAGAGATCCCGAGTCGGAGATCGGCATATTCCGAAGTCCGGGATCGGATTGGCACAATTTCGACTTAGAAAAAAACTCATGGAAATTCATGTTTGATGACGTAACAGCCCTCCGCGGAGTCATGAGCTGCTTCATTTCGAAATATCGTATACATATTTCATAATGACTAAAAATCCAGGAAAAATAGGCTTTCCCCAGACCTACTTTAAAATCAGCTCAAAAAATTAGTCTTTGATTTCCTAAGAGCCAATTATTTTGAATTTTCGAAGTTAACAAACCCTGGCGTTGCGTTTCTTGTGGTTCATAAAATCGAAAAAATAATATTTTCTACCCCAAAACTCACGGAGACAATAGCCTTTTGCTACATGAATATGACCCTCCTTTGCACCTCCGTTCCTGATTGGTAACGCAATCAGTGTATTTCTCTAATTATCGTTTGTGATTGAGATCAGGTCTCACATTAATCTACCAGGCAAACAATTAGGTTTCACAAACTGTATAGTCTTTCCACGATATTCGCCCTCAAAAACCGTGAAAACGCTATTTCACCACGAGAGGGGGGCGAAACGGAATTACTTCGGGATAACGAGTCCGGGAATCGGGATAGTCCTGACCTCCGGGATCTGAAAATAAATTCATGACCGACGGACCGACGGGCGGAGATCAGGGTGAAAATCATGCCGTTTTAGAACACTGTTTAGGGATCTTAGCGCCCACGCTAACAGTTGACCCGAAGATTAACGAGTACCAAAAATTTTTATAATTTTCGATTTTTTTTTGGTATAATGGATTACCGCCTCAGAGTGACAAAATCCTAAATCTTTGAAACATGCAATCTGAGCCATTTGATTTGGTGTGAATCCTTTCTTAATCTGACCAATGAAACTCGCCTAACCGCATGGGTGCTAATATCTTGCGTTGTTTGTTTCCATTCAAATATTTAGGATTTGTAGCTCTGAGGGCGGGTAAATCCCATATACAGTATGTGTTTTTAAGAGGAAGAGAATCTCACAGTGCCGGGAGAATCGTCTATAATTTGGGGAGAATTCTCCCGAATTGTTGGTAGGATCTCGACTGTGACACTCCATCTTGACTTAATATAAGTACCACACTGGGAGAGCGGGGGCAGAGGTGCAGTAGCAACTGCCGAATCATACGAGGCTAGTTACCTTAAAAATAATATCATCAATATACTGTATATACACCTGTAATATTAATTAAACGTATAAATTATCAAGTTTAAATTATATACAGTAATGATTAATACAGTATAATTATATACAGTACTAATTTAATCTGATTTACAGGTAGTGTTTGATAAAATGATAGTGAAAAACCAATAATAAAATAAAAGATGAAATTAGGGTGCTCATCTATTTGAAGGTCGGAAAAAAAAATGTCGGTATTAATTATTTTTTGTGTTTTACAGAGTCAAGAAAATATTTCTCGCTATTTCATTTTTTGTCATTTATCTATGTTTCCCTAATTTAGTGTGAGTTAGGTGAACTCCTAGATGAAATAGTCTATTTCACTTAAATTGTTATTATTTCGGGTAGGAAAAAAGGTTAAAAAAAATGTGGGGTGCATAACCATAAATACTTTTACATGAAGACGATTTGGAAATTTTCAAAACTCAAAAAAACTTGCCCGGTCATTGTTCCGGTCTTTTAAGACGAATATTGAAGTATAATCATAATAATGAACCTTAAAAGAAACTAATTTGATAAATTTGCACATTTTAACATCTGATTTACTTTTTATTTACAATTATTTGCGGAAATGCGGGCCGACAAATAAATTATCCAATGTATGTCACCACATCTGCTGTTTTGCAGATTTGCAATCTTTTAAGAACTGGAGAAAGAATAACTTAATCGATTCCACCGAGACAGGGTGAGCAACTGTGAGAACTGAAAACTGACCTTTGACTGAAACTGAATTAAATATTTCGTGAGACGAACATTTGAACGACTTTACAGTATTATTTAATTTAAAACAATTTAATTTTTAACACTTTCACACACTTTTTAAGCACGGGGTACTGAAACAGGTTTAACTGAATTTTCAAAGCGTAAGTCCTGAGCTAACCGCAACTTGTATAAACGTTTAAAACTTCGATTCTAAGAGATGTTCGTCCGAAAAATTTTCAACAAAAGATGATAAAAAGTTTACCGGTCCCAAGAACCCAAAAATTAGCTGCATCTGGCTCTGGGCATCAACATTTTCTTATTTTTTGTAAATTTACTTTAATTTTCTTAGCTTAAAACAGACCTTGCGAGAGCTTTTAACATTATCATTAATGGAACAAATTCGACTTTTCTTCAAATTTCTCATGAAAAAGATTCAAGTGAAATATTTTTGGTGGTCCTGAAATACATTCCTTAAATTCATAGAGGTGAAAGCTACATACTGTATGATAAAATGATTCACATGCAAGTTCAGATTTTTCTAATCAAAAAACATTAAAACCAGTTTAATATTTTTCGAAAAATTTTTCCATTTTTTTTTCTTGTTTAAATATTTAAAAACATTATTGTCAGGCTTTGAATGCAAAATAAATGTTCTCTGCCATTAACCCCAGGAACATTTGAAGGTCCTCCCACTTGAAGTATTTTATCACATTCTTTCCCAGGAGACTTGTTAAGTTAAAAAAAATGCGAAAAAACAATTTTTTTTCAACACTTGAAGCCCTTCGCCGAAAAAGTTTCCGAACTTCAAATTTATAAACTTGGCCATACTGTCATGCAGCATAGCCAGCTTTATTGAGCCTTCTCCAGAAATTATCTAAATGAGCAAAAATTTTCGTCGTCAATTTCCGGTTTAATCAATTGTACAGGTACCGATTTTGTCATTTTAAGACCACAGGGAGTTAAAAATTTGAAATTGCCATAACCCATTTTTGTTTCAAATTGACTAAGAACACGATAGAAGTAACTTAACTCCACGTAACTGTCTTTTGCGCCATCCGTGGCGCAATGGCCGTTTAAATCGGCAATTTTCGGACCCTTAATTCGTGTATGAATGAAAATTTACAAAAGTGATCGATCGAACTATTTGGATAATTGACGTTTGTGCGTTTTTTTCGAAAATTTTTTAAACTGTAAATTACAGACTTATTTTTTGCAAAAAAACAAATAAAATCATTAAAAATAAGACTTTGAGCGGGATCAGAAAAAAAAATTCTAAGACTTTTTTCCCAATTACACGATGGCCCCCAAAATATCACGTGGACCGTCATATTCTAAGAATGAGGTTGGTAAAAGTGTACTGTTTTTTCAAAAATTGCTTAAATCAGCGTGGAAGACCCTTAAAAAATCGTAACGAATTTCTAAGAACTTTATGCATTACAATATGGCCTCCGGGTTTAAATAGAGCATTCTTGAAGTCATAACTTCCGAAATAATGATTACAGAAGAATGCGTAGGCGAAGAAAAAAAAGAAGGATCCGAGAAATATTATTCTAATAAAATTTAAGACTCATTTTACATAGAATGATGATAAACACATTTGAATTTTTTTTTTGCAGATGCAATGCCCAAATTGGCGACGGTTTAATATTTTAAATTGAAAAAATGTCAAATTAACCCTAAATTCGTGTTATTTATGCACTTGTTTGTGAGAAATCGCGCGAAACCTGAAGAGAATTTTTTAATTTTCTTCAACATATTTTTTTTGTTTTTTTTTTTTTTTTTTTGATGACTTTTTATTTACTTTTCAAACAAATTGTTTTTAATAGGCTGTAGAGAATCTTTGAAGAATATGATTATCAATGGAAAAATGTATATGTTGATAATGAATCTTCGGTTATATGCTATAAATAAAACGCCAACGCCAAGGATGGCGCAAAAACACTACGGGTTCCAGAGATTGTCGGGCCCCACTACGGGAAGTGTAAATTCAAGTTTCGAACTTTTATTCGACCAAAATCTAACAGGTGACAGCCTAGTTTAGTGTCATAAAAATCGTAACAATCTAGAAGTCTCAGAAGACCTGGCACTCCAATTTCACATCTAGTTTTCATTTTAATCCATAATTGACATCTCTAATGGAGAGACAGGTTGGAAAAAGATGGAAGGTATAAACAAGTTACAGTCTTAATGATATTTCCCAGTAATACTAGATTTTCTGAATTGAAACAGAAAAATCTTTTCTCCGTTATTTTTTAAAACAATGGGTTTTCTCGTTAAATCCCATATGCTCGAGATGCTAACAAAACGCTAATAAGATTTGAAAATGGCCCAGATGGTCCTCGAGCGTTTCTCTAAAATTTCAATGTAGCCCCATGTCCTCGAGCGTTTCTGAAATTTCAATTGGCCCAGATGTCCACAGACCGTTACAAAACAACAAATGCTGCTCTTCAAAGATTTACGTTTTTCTCCCGAGAATTTACCCTCTGGCCTGGATGTCCTCAGAGCGTTGTTAATCAATATATATGTGAGGATCAAGCTGTTACGGCCATATCTTGACGTATAAAAGGCTTCGTCTCTTGAATCGGTTTTCCAATGTGGCCGCAGCCGTCCGAGTTGGATATTATACTTTTACTGCGGTTCCGTAAATCTCCCAATTTGCAACTGGTAAAAGGCCAAAATGATCCAAATGTCAACATAAAGCTCATCTTTCACTTCTGTATCACTAACTTTTGCAGTCAGCATCCAATCTGAACTAATTTTATCTGCAGCACCGCTTCAAGTAACCTTTTCGGCCAATTCCGAATCCTGACAGTTAACTTTGGGTGAGTTAGAGGAAGGCTGTTTTCAGAATAATCCCTCTTCGAAATTCGTCGCTCCCAATAGAAATAAGTCGATTGTAATCGAATATTGCCTCCTTAAATTTTTAATTTCATTTGTTTGGCGAACCCATAAGAAAAGTTGTGAAAAATATACACGAATTCGTCTAAAATGGTTTAGCTCTCCACCATGAATTTTATCACTATGCAGCATAGTCTATGCTTGAATGTTTATCCTTTAAGCGGTAATAAGTTTATAAGGGGAAATCGTAATTTTTATCAGAAAAGGATCGAAAATCGAGTGGTCACAAGATTGTAGATAAAGCATTCTTTCGGACCATAGTTGAGGTAATAGTTAATTCCATAGTTGAATAAAAAAGATTATAACAATATCGTGATTATTCGTATTTTCAAAGTATTTTATAATTCGACACCAACCCATTAACTTAAAGTGCCTCCCTTAAGGGCCCTCGGGTGCATTTTTTGACCAATTTGCACTTTTTCATTGTTTTTCTCTTGAATAGGCCACTTTTGCCACTTCAAAATTTTTGATAAAACCTTTTTCGACCACAAGTTGCCACTTTTCAGCTTACTTTGTATGATCTGAATCTCAATTGATTATTTTTTAACTTTATAAATCGTGCTTTTGAAAAACACTCAAAAAAACGCGCGGTTTGCTATCGAAGTGTCTTAATTACAGTAAAATTTATTTTCTATTTTTTATAATACATGAGCCCTAAACATAACGGTCCTGTCCACCGTTGAAAATTTATTTAGTTTAAATTCCATACAATTTTAAGTCAAAATCGTAAAATTTAAATTTTGTGAAAAAAGTCGAAAAAAAACGCGAAATTTTAGCACTCCGAAAAAAGATAGTTTTTTTTTCATGAGTTAATTGAAATAAATTTAAAACGGTCGACAGTTGGCTACCATTGAGCAAGTCTTCGGTGAAAATAAAAAATTCTATGTTATGTTATTCAATTCTTGATTAAAAGAGGGCTTCGATGGATTTTTCCCAAACCGTATTTTCATTCAAAAAAGTATGATCACGAGTAAAACAAAGAGGACGAAACAAAACGAAAGGCAATTTTAAATTAAGTGAAAGTAAGCCAATTTTCCCAATATTTTCAGCCTAAGAATTCCAAAAAAATAAGTTTGACAAATTTTTGAAACAAGAAATGAAGAAAAATTTTCAAAATTTCTTTTATTTTGACCAAAAATCACTAAACCATGTCATATGGTTTTCCAAAGAAGCATATAAAAAATATCTGGTCCCACCTAGTCGAAAAGTTCAAAGTAACCATTTTGTAGAGTTTTTTCGTTGATTTTGAAACAAAATTGAAAAAAATTTGAACGAAAAATACGGCATTTTTTCATTATGTTTGAATTTTATCCAAAATTCTCATAATTCTCGAATTCGAAAAAGTTAACATTCGAACCCACAAGTTTTCTTAAAAAGCCCATATGCAAAAATTCGCTAGATACAAAAGGTTGCCTGGGATTTATGAATCATCAACTTTAGATGGTAATATTGGGACGAATATATCAATCCAGTGAAAGTTTTTCATCAAGAGCCCATATCGGTAATCTGTCAAAACATGCACCGAGGCCCTTAATGCTTCCATCATTTGAATTTTCAAATACAGACTAACTGGAGATGAAATGATCCTAACTGAGGAAATATACGAATAGACTGCCCGCAGTCAATTCAACTCACTTTTTTTTACATGCTAGAAAGTTCGGGATTTGACTAGAAAGTTGGGGAAATTGATAACAAACAAAGTTCCATTAAGAAGTTCCATTAAGGGAGTGGGTGTCCGCTGATTTTGGGCCTTTTAGAAGACCATTTACGTCAAACTAGTAATAAGGTGATATTCCGAAAATCATTCTTTATTTTTTTAATGTGTCAGGCTAGACAACAATCAATACAAACAACTTCTCATCTCAGCTTTTGCAATTTTGGCTTTTGACGGGCCAAAACGAAAATCAAAACATTAATTTGGGAGGCCCGTAAAAGTATCCCTCCACAATTTTGATCAATGGAACTCCAGTTAATACTTTTATGGAAGCTAAAGAGTTCTTAACTCCTACAATCGGAACAACTTCTAGACTCAACAGTCTTTTCCAAACGGTCACGCGTGACAGGGTGTTTAAATCAAGCGTATAACCTTATCATTATCACATATATTTTACAAAAAACATACATTTTCTTACAAAACACATATATTTTTACAAAAAAAAATAGATAGTTAGCTTATCTAAATACCAGTACTGTTATTTAACTATTTAATTTTTTGGAAATTTGAACAAAATATTATTTAGGCAAATTTTCTCGCATATTTCCCTTGTTACTTTTTTAGTTTAACTGTATTCAAATTTTTAATGAAAAAAATGCTTGAAAATTGAATAATTAGATATTCGAAAACGTTCGCAACAAATTAAAAATGAGAATTATAAACTGGAGTGAATCCAGCACGAACAAACCGAAAAGTACAGAACTCCTGAAAACATTGAAAAATTCTACAAAAAACTACATAAAAGTAAGCGCCATGGAAATTTTTTGGAAAAAATGCCAGTAGTACACAGAGTGACCCCAAAATTTTATCAAACTTCCAGTAACCGCATATAAACAATATGTCAAAAGATGAAACCAAAACGATCGAAAAGAGGAATCGCAAAACCGAATTCAAATACAAAAAAATTAAAATGTCTAATCTAGAAAAGAATTCGAAAAATCAGCTCTGAACATTTAAACTCACATTTAACAGCTCAATTCTGATACCGAAATTTTCTCTTCAAATTTAAAAAGTAGCGTCAGGGATCGGCAACAAGCTGGCCCAGCGCCTGGGCCAGGTCCAAGCGCCTGGGGAGGCCAGGCGAAAAAAAAGTGGCTCCGGTGACAAATTCTGGCCCAAGCAAAAAATTCTTGCTCAGCTTTTTGAAAAATTGATAAAAACCGAAAAAAAATAGGCCGGGCGTAAAAATTAATTAAGGCGAACAATATAAAGGCCTGGGCGATTCACTTAAGTGAATTCAAGCCGAAACATAGGCCCCATCGGACAATGGTCTTGCCAGGGCGAACAAAATTACTAAAGCTCAAAACAAAAGCGGGTTATCTATAAAAATATTAATAGTCATCTACAGTGTATGACTTATTTAATTTGGCTCTGCTGAAACAACCAATTTTTATTTTGCAATTAGTTTTATTTTGTATGGTGCATTTCTGATAAAAAAGACAAGAAAATTAGTGATGCTGTCCAGCGCCTTATTCGAAAACCCATCGCCCTACATGTGACCTAGCGTCCTGGTCGATAAAATCCGTCCCCAATGTGGTCCAGCGCCCATGTTTGAAAAATCGTCTTTGTGTGACCTAGCGCCCTGTGTCGAAAAATCGCCCTAAATGTGACCCAGCGCCCTGGTTAATAAATATGAACCCAGATATGGCCCAGATGTGGCCCAGCCCAAGCCCAACAAAAATTTCAAAAAAAAAGTGGCCCAGATGTGGGCCCAGCGGCCTGGGCCAAAAAAAGCCTTGACCCCGGCCAGCCAACCAAGCAAAAACAGTGGCCCAGCGGCCCAGCCCCAGCAGAATTTTCAGTTTGCCGATCTCCCCTGGTGCGTTCAAGGGTCCGAAAAAATATTCAGATGAATAACGAGATAAAAAACTTAACGGCCACTTCTAAATGTACGGTTCCATGAATTTTCCGAACTTTATAATCTTTCTACGACAAGTTAATTCCCGACGAAGTAAAATCTATTTTTAACAACTTGGGAAAAATCTTTAGCGATTGGAGGCTTCACCTAAGAGGATCAACAATTGTGGCGATTTGAAACCTTTTTAATTCATTTCAAAAAATACGGCAGAAACCCATAACATCTGGTGAAAAAAATTCTCTTAGAAATTCACGCCACACAATTTTAATCAAGGACTCGATTTAGCACAAAAAGTTTTCACCATCAGACCCCAGAGCAATAAATTATTAAAATTTTTTTAAGGGAAAACAACACCTTGTCCTTATTAAACGTAGATAATCGCCGTCCGTATGTGTTTATTGACTATCATAAAAAATTAAACAAAATGACATAGGCTAAAATTTAGCGATAGAAAAGTATGAAAAATACACATTAAAATTTTGGATATGGAACATATTCATTGAAAAGTCAAAAATAAAGTTTCGACAAGTTTTTAAAAAAAGATCTCAACACAGTATTTACTAATTGATACAGGAATCCACGTTAGCCCAGATGATACAAAAATAGTGCGAAATTTAATACTCAGTTACATAGAGTTCGAGACTTGTTCATCAAATGAAGGAACAATCCAAAAAGTAATAACCGAGCTGAAGAATAATTTATACTAGAACCATCTGATCCCTCTTGGCTATAGAACGACAAATTAGAAAATTTCGGAAATTTAAAAAAAACACCTACTTGCCTGAGAACGCTCACACTTTTGTCCTATAGTAGAATATCACGCGCAAAACCTCAATTAACAAAAATTAAAAGTTTTGCACCTGATTTCGTCAAATCAATGTCACTTTTCGTTTCGATAAAAGTTTCACAATTATATGGTTACACATAAACCTGCCAAGACTTATTTCACTTCAAACGCTGTTTATAAGTTCACTTGTAGTTTTAACTCTTTTTATATTGG
>SCLH01000189.1:6410-17540 GCA_004367855.1 Oikopleura vanhoeffeni
TTTTTTTGTATCGATTTTAACGAGATAAAACGTTGCTGGTTTTTTTTCACCTAATTTTTTGGTAAATTTCGTAAGAAACGCATCATCAGTATCTAAATTAACAAGCGTGTAAAATACTTATGAAACAAGTTCACACAAGTTTAATAAGATTAAAGTCTTTAGTTTTTAAATCTCTATATTCTAAAACCTTTTGTCTCCGTTTTCTTAATTTTTCCGGCAATAAGTATTCCTATGCCATGGCTAAGTACAAAATTTTCGAAACAAATGGTTAGACACAGGAAAGGCATTTCGTAGTTAAGGGGTTTAACCCAATTCTTACTCACGAAACATATATTTAATCAAGCGAGAACGAGCATCCTGAGTCAAAGACGGCGAATAAATTCTGCTTTCTAAAAGCATAAGTTTTTAGATAGCTCAAACTGAGCACTAATATCTAGTGAATAATAAAATTGAATAAAGGTCCGTATCGGAAAATTTTAATATTTTATTTCGTATATAACTGAAATTGTTTAATATTTATTTTTTTTAAATTGGAATTAATGGTCGGATTCGAAAAATTTTTTGTGAATTTATGGAAATTTCATTTTTGGCTCGATAACGCATTAATTTTTTTTTCGCAAAAGTTATCGCTTTTTGATACAATGAAAGTCTTCGCTCTCTAAATGGTAAAAATACCGATTTCATGAAGTGAACCAGTCAGGGCTTGTCCCGATTTTATAATAAAGTCTCGTTGATAACAATTGCATCATTTTTTTGTTTAAAAAGTGTTTGTTTAAAAAGCAGTTTTCGTTGATTTTAAATCTAGACATTTCATTTATCGTTATTCAAAATAAATTATTNCTTTCATCAAAATAAACCGAAACTAAAATTTTGATGAATAAAGAACAAAAAAATTGATTCTCGAGACTAAATTTTCGAAAATACGGCTCTAATGAATGGTTTGAACTGCTTCTTTCACGCCTGAAATAAAAATAAATAAATGAAACTCTGGGAGAAGATAGCTCTTTAGTGTTTTTCGGAGAAGCTTTTTCAAGGTTCTTGTGTGAGCGTAGGTTAAATCGTATCATACTGTCTTATTCATGGTACAAAAAGTGTTGAAATGATCTGAAAGACTGGTTCATCAAGATAAGCAAATTTTCACTTTCATTTATTTAAACCGCGTCGAATAATAGTCTTATCAGTGAGACCCACACACTTTAATAACATGAGATAATGCTTTTTGTTTGAAATTAAACTTTGATTTTAAAATGATTACGATTAGTGCGCAATTAATTAATACCAGTGATAAAATCAACTGAAAATAATTTAATCAAATTGCAATAATCATGTTTGTTAAAAACAAGTTATTCGAATATATTTTAATTTGCAATCGCAAAAATTGGCACAAAACGCATATGTTCATAAGACCGTATGGGCAAAACATGCTTTTCTTGGGGCTTCGAAATCACGAATAATTAATTTTCTCGAATTAATTTACTTCACAATTAATGATAAATTTGTTCAAATGCAACTGATTAAGGATTAATGTCCTGGTTTTATGTCTGTACAACGAAAAAGCTTATGTGATGCGAAGTTTAGCCAACTGAAACCACGGTAAGTCTCTTAGGTTTATTTACGAAGGGACGAATCTGAAGCATATTTTATTAGAACCATAAGGCCAGATAAAAACTATCAGAAACTACCGTTGTAATTGCTTTATTTATTTTAATCGAGGATTATTATTTATCTGGATCATTTAAAGCTGCATTATCCAACATTTTTGTGCACACCAATCTTGAAAAAAATCAAATCAAAAATTTCTAGGTTTTTCCAAATTTGGTCACAATGTGTCAAGTCCTGTTTTTGGTCTGCTAATGATCTGCTCAATTTTATTAAATTTCTGGAAAAAACTCGTATGGGACTGAGTACTTTGTTAGGCAGTTCATGTATATCCCGTTTCAATTATTTCTGTTAAAAGTCGAAGCACTACACTCAAGTGTATTATTCACCTTATAACAGCCTAGAGCCTACCTAATAGGCAGTCTCTATCACCATCACAAAATATATATGTATTCAACACTGAATTATACACACGAGTGTAGATAGGACTATTTTGATTCCCGCAACTAGCTTTTTTTATCAGCTCCAAATGAAAATAAAAATTTAATTATGTATTTTTAACAAAATTTTGAAAAAAATTCATAATTAAATTTATAAGCAATTTTTTTTGATAATAATTCAAAATTTGATTTACACACTAATTATTTTCAAACGAATTACTTGCCCTGCGCTAAACAAGCAAAAAAACAGGAGTTTTCCAAACTTTTTGGGTAGTGAAATGATTTATTTTTCAAAATCTTACAAAATTTGAAGCTACCGCGGAATATAATTTATCGTATACCGTATACGGTATACGGTACACCATACTAAACGGGGAAGTTTGAACGGTGAACTTTCTCTCATTTTTTGTATTAAATAACTCAAACCCACTATTGCACTTATACTGCCTAACACTGCAAATAATTATTGTTTTTTCCAAGACATCAAGTTAAAAAATTTTCTTGTATCCGTATGTTCAAAACTTTATCACAGGGGGGGTGGGGGGCAATATCACCAACAGTTTTTAGCCAATAAATTTCGGCGATATATTCGCAAATTCCGTGATATTGGCACATTCGGCGATATGAGGACAGAAATTACATTTTTGTCTAGAAAATGAACAAAGCGTAGGCGTTCGAAATGACATCATATATATGTCAATTTTTTTTCAATTTTTTAACGAGTTTTACAACAGGTTCGAATGAATTGAATCATCAAAATGCGTTTAATTGAATACTCCACAAGACGCAATCAAATTAAAGTTGAAAATACTAGCTTTGGAAGAGTCAATCCTGAAAATGACTTTATTTATGATGCTCAAAAATTAATTTGAGACAAGAAATTCGGCGATATTGGCAGATTAGGCAATATCGTCACAGGACATGTTTAAGCTGAAAAATAATTTAATTGCGTAAGTTTTTTCCTGCAAATTCGGCTATATTGGGCCGGCGATATTGGGCCGGCGATATTGGGCCGGCGATATTGCCCCCCCCCTTTGTATTCATAAATGGTTCCCACAACGAATAAAATTATTTCAAATGAGTTCAAATTCATAAAATTTTGATTCAAAAAAGAAGTCGAAAAAATTTAGTCTTTTTAACCGGAGGACCTTGAGGACATTTGGTTTTATTTTGTGGCTTTAGTTAGAAATTTAGTGATTTGTTATGAGGATTTAACCACCATACAACCCGCAATTAGAATATTTTATGATTAGCTCCAGTACACATTCAAAAATCTAATTCTTGGGTAATTTCAGATATCAACATTGCTTTTCCAAATTTGAAATTTTCACTGAAATCAGGAAAAAGTAAAACCATGATTAATTTTAAGTTATTACAATCAGAGAGTTATTTTCGTATTTGGCTGGTTTTAAACTAACTGAAACTAAATGATAAAAATTTGTCACCATGTTACTGATAGCGCTTGATAAATTGACAGGTTCTTTGACCATATTTGGTGTTTAAATATATTCGAACTTGAAACGAATTTTCAGTTTGATGAAATGTTTAGAGGTTAAATATGGACAGAATTAATTTTATGTTTTGTTTAATTATTTCACCTTTGTATGCTGAATTTTTGAAATTTATCTAAAACGCGGATTTCGGACAAGTTAGTGTTAGAAAATTTCGAAAAACAGTCCTCGCTTTCTGATTAGGAGAAAATGATTTACTTTTATGGAGATAAAAATGTCTGTAACTAGTTCTGGTTTTTAAGAGTGCTTTTTGAATTTTGTTCATATTTATCAGTGCACCAGAAATTATATTACCTCAAAAATTTGCAAGGAGAATTTCGAAACACTTTTTGAGATATTTTCATGGATTCACTCAAATTATTTTGGGTTTGTATTTCAAAAAAATCACATCTGACTATAAAAATTACTTCAAAAAAACATTATTGATTTGAAACGTTGCTTATTCAACAAAATTTAAAAGTAAAGCTGATTTAAGCTTATAAAAGCTGATAACGATCCCGGACTGATCAAAATCCATAACTTTACATTTTTTTGAAGTTTGTAGTTCACTATCTGATTCATTATTAATTTTGTCCCCCCTAGATACGGTATGATCCAGTTTTTATTTTGCTCCCAATAGTTACGATACGGTACGATCCAGTTTTTATTTCACCCCCTCCTAGATACAATACGATCTTGTTTTTACACCCTCTTGATACGATACGATCCAGTTTTAATTTGACAAATGCTGATCGCTGGTTCAACTAGTAAAAAGCGAGAATTTTGATCAGTTTTAAAAAAGTTTCAAATTAATTTACTATTTTAACATGTCGGACGTTCTGTTTTGCGAAAATGAACCCTTAGGTTGATCAAATGTGTTGTTTCCCAGTTAAGAGACCATAAACAGAGCCTAAATATCCTTCATCAGATCAAAAATGTGGAAATTAGAAAATACAAATTTTCGAACAGTAAAAATATATGAAATTACTGCCGAGACAATTATTATGAAAAATTAAACATAATTCTTAATTTCTTCTTTTTTGTCAGCGCATTTTTTTACATTTTCAAAAGGCTACGAATCTTGTGATTATCTATTTTCAGCATCAGCCTTACGATGTCATTCGATTAAACTTCAACCGGAAATTACAGTAATAAATATGTCCGATACCTGATTTTGGTAAAGTAGCTTGAAACATAGTCACACGGAAAAGATCAACCAATTCCGGCATTATTAAGCCGGTGGGCTTTAATTTACAAATTTCCGGTTTTGGTTTATGAAAACGGAAGTAATAATGATATTTCAAATCACTAACCATTGAAAAGTATCTGAAAATTAGTTTGGACCACAATTTCCGAAAATTATTTCATAACTGGTAATTCAACTGTTTACACGGAATTTTTAGCTCCTTCACTTGAATATCTCTGAATATCAGTTGCCTGGTTTCGAGATTTCTTTTAAATTGGAGGAAGAATTGTTGGTTTTGGTCACAGAATCAACCACATTTGCTGCCTTGACTGAAACTTTTTATTTTTAACATTTCAAAATTCTAGATTAAACAGTATAATATATACTTTAATAATCATCAGGTGATAAGAATATTCTAAATATTTTATCATAGTTTCTGATTCATAGTTGAATACGTAGTTTTAGCGAAGATAAAGTTCCACTTTTTAATAAATTGGAAAAAAACAAATAAAATAAAAACACAAAAAGCATGTTTTCTTGCACCAAAAAAATTTAACACTGCTAATTGTATTGATTCGTGAGAAAAACGCAATTTCCATTTTCGACGACCTTATTTCGTATCTCTTAATTGATTGGTCGAGCAATCAGTGACCTTTAATTATTTTCCTCTATATTAAATTATTTCCTATATTTATTATCAACGAATTAAAATTTGACCTTAACCTCCTCACACCCAGAAACGAGAACTTCGCCTCACACCCAAAAGCCTATCTAAATGCACTTCTTTAAGCGCTTATCACTGGAAAATTGGAAAAGATATCTTTTCACTTATTTATCACTGATTGAGATCAAGGATGGAATTAAGTGAATAACACGTAACATTTCAAAATTTCGAAGTTTGTGAATTAGATAATTGCGAGAGAAAAAATAGGTTCACTCACCTTGTATTTTTTGAAAAACCATACATTTTTTACAATGACATATCAGTTACAAATTTACAAGTGAAACTTTAGCTACTTATAACGGGTCTCAAATTTGAAAAATGATATCCCGATCGCTTACAAAACAATTATTCATATCGCCGCGCGTCAAAATATATGCAGTATAAATTGTGAAAAATATTGCTAATCAGCTAGAAACTCAAATCAGGTACCACTTGATGTTCTTACATTTGATCGATTTGTCTTGGTCGGCTTTATATTGGGTTTTATGCCGATTCAATTCTTTCGGAAAAATAATTTTTTTATTCATTATTTTGATTTCCTCATAAAAATCACTTGTGAGAAATTATTCTTCGTAAAGAGACTGAGATAATATAAACTATTGTAAAAAAAATCCTCAAGTACTTTCCTAAAAACTGCTTCCCCAGAATTTTTATATTATGTATCGTTTTTCACACAATTAATTTTTTAGAATTTTTCGCGAAATCTTAAAAAGTAGGAAAAAATAACTTTTCGAACGGCTAATCGTATAAAAGTTCTTCAACAATATTTTTGGAAATAAAATTGCAAACTCTATGACTTAATATGAATTGTAGCGTTCTGTGCCGATGTTTATTTCTGCGCCGCTTTAGCTCCCGAAATGTTTTTTTTCTTTAGAAAGACAAATAGTGTGAGGGTTAAGGAAGTAACAACGGAGGCTGTATCTCGAAATCCAAACATGAGAGAAACTTAATTGTATTTGCATTTAAAATGTCATCGGTTTTCCTTCCGAATCAATAAAAAATTTGGATTGGCCAAATAAAATTTCGGAAATTCGAATTTTCCCTCAGAATTATTTCTCGAGTATTTTGCTATAATTCGAGACGCATTGATCGATATTTTAATTTGACTTCATACGTATAAGTATACCAGGTAGCCTGCCATGTAATTCTTGAACTCCACTAAAAAAAATTAAAAAAAACTAAAAAATATCAACAATATTTTTTTTAGATGGTGAAATAGACGTAACCGACGGAGCATACACATAAGCGATACATTTTGTGATGCAATTTTTCCCGTTGTTTCAAATGATAATAATATCAAAAAAAAAATTCAAATTTTTTTTTCAAGATACGGAAGTACCTAATTTGAACATGTGGTTATCAAAAACTAAAATAAGATGTCGAATTAAAACGCTGAACTGAAACGCCAACTGAAAAACCACAAATACTATTTTTTCATGACTGGTACCCCCTTAAGTTCTCGTTTCTAATTTTTGCATCTCATTCTGCCCATAGAGCATAATCGGTTGATGTTGAACGTATGTTTTAAAGAACATTTTTTTCTGGCCAAATTCATTCGTTCTTTCCAAAAAGCTCATTTTGAATTCAAGATTTTCTTGGCAATTTGCAAATTTGGTTAACGTAAGAACTGATATTTATTACGAATGATATTGATTTGAGCTATCCTCAAAATACTTCAAATATGCCAAAGAACAAATTCGGATTACAGGTCCAGGTCACTGCGCAATTTTATTTCATGTTTAAGCATAATTTCACGCATCACTTTGAATAAACCCGCTGACTTTTATAATTATTGTTTTACCAAATTCAGAGGGGGCCAACACGCCGCCCAAATCGCCGACATATCGCCGGCCCAAAATATCGCCGGCTAAATATTCCCAAATTTGCGGAAATCGCCCAATTTTACCCCTCGCAATTATCCACGAGTTTCTAGCTCTAATTATTCCTTTACTAACTAACGCCGAAAGTGACAAATACTCACCGAATTTGTCTACATGCGCCGACTTTTTTGGAGATTCATATATATTGTTGTATTACTTGTGTGCTCATGAATGAGTCACTTATCAAAAATTGACTTTCAGTATCTACTCTGATCAATTTTATTTGATGAGCGTTTGAAAATGAGAATTTTACGCATTCTGTCGGATTCACGTCATAGTAGTGGTTAGTGGAGGTTCCAGAAGTTGCGAGCTTAACGGTACTTCCCGGTGAGCCGGAACTCCGGTGGTATGTACTTCCGGTACATGAAAATTTATTGTGTAATTCCGTACATTGAAAAATTTGTATGCTGCAACTTCCGTTTCCGAAAATTTTTTGGGCAATTTCTCGGCCTTACAAAATTTTTTATGTTGCAGGCCTTCCCTACTTGATATTTTTCTGGCAAATTTCCGGCTCACAAATTTTTTGGCAGCCAACTTCTTGGTGCCATCGGCTAGAATATTATATTGCGCTGCTACACTTCCGACACCTAGAAATTTTTTCTGCCATCAACTTGGTGCACTGTGGTTGCATGCAGTCATTTCAAATAAATTTTGGTTCGGTGTATAAACATATTGACAAATAATCGTACACCAACCTCAGCACATTCATTTTAAATCGGACACCTATCCCTCACCTCTATACTTTGAATAGACCTAACACAAGCATCTCCGCTCTGATTTAAACAAGTTCCTAACCCTGAGCGCCATAAATTTTAAAAAGACGCCTCACCTTATAGTTTTCGAAAAGGTTGCTTTTTCATGAAATGAAATCTTTGGCTCAGCAAAATATGAAATTTATTAAATGCGCCCTGCAAATAAACTCTTAGATTTTTTTTTTTTTATTTAAAACATGATTTTCTAGTAAAATTGAATTGAATACAGTGAAAATTTGATACTTTAAATTTCAGGAAATTTGTCATTGTCCATTCTTCGTCAAATAAACGCGCAGTAATCAACACCAAAGTCGTCTGTTGGATAGCATCAAATCAAAATCAAATGTTAGTGATCCAGAAGCCTGAGGTAAATTGCCCCCGAATAATAAAAATGATAATTTTTTAAAATCTGGTGGACATCGTTTATTCGGAATAATTGTTCATAATCTGGTTGTATTCGTCAATTAAAGCGATTTTGAATGGAATTGAAACGGCATTTCAGCAGTAATGACTCGGAAACACCGCTCAACGGCAGTTTCCGATCCAGGGAAGTGTCTCCTTTGTTTAACTACATTACGTGTGAAATGCACTGATGAATGTTCAAAAGACCACGCATATATCCCTGTAAACGTTCATGATATACCCCAAATAAACTAACAGGTAAGGGCCAGACAACAATGTAGTGTAATCATCTAACATTCCGGAGATTCGTTACTTATATTGAACACTCTTTTATAACATAATTCATCAAAATTCAAGCGCTTAATTGGTCGAGAAGTAAATAGCATTGTTTTCGTCGATTTTGCAAAATCAAAAATCCATTAGTAAAATGGAAACAATTAAAAACGGGTCTTCTAAATGTAGATAGTTTGCACAGTCTCGTGATCTTCCTTTTTTATTAAAGAAATTCCGTTCAATCTTTCAAACTTATTAAATCGAAGTATTTGTTGGTACTTTGAAATTAGAACTAAGATTGATTATTTGACTATAGGATAAGAATTTCAAATCATTGCGTTACGTCGTTAATTCCCTTTTACCGCGGATAATCTGGCGGTTAAGATGGATGTTTTCAATGATATCTCGAGATATCTATACGTATCGAAATACCCAATATTGATTTACACTTGTACAGGTCATAATCAGAAGCGAAATTTGTCAAAATTGAAAAATAAGCACCAAGATAATATTCTGTTGCGCAACTTTGCGTGGAAACTGCATCCACCATTCATTTTTAATTTCTACAGAACAAATTGTTTGCACCTAACATGTTCTCGTGGCACGATTAAGTATATATATTTTTGTAATTTTGAGATAAATCTGAGCAAGACATGTGACAGCACAAGTTAGCTTTAACATCTTCTCGGTATACGAATTCCAAGAGATCTTATATTTACTTGTTGGATAACTTTGCTACTTATGTTCTCTACTTGGTTATCAAAATCCATACGGACGATTCATACAACATCAGCATGCTTATATTAGTTATTCAGCGATAGGCTTTTTTCAATAGATAAAATCGTTTAACGCCTAGTATATTAATGTTTCATTTTACTGTGAACTTGGCTGTTAAAAGTAGGTTACTGCACGACAGTATAGTTTATGAACAGCACCACGACTATAGTTTTGTGGACACTATAGTCACGACTATACGACTATGAACGGGCTTTTTTGAACGCAATACTGGTTTTTGAACGCACGTCCACGACTATAGTTTATATAAAATATTTTCAGATACAACAATACTTTATTTATACTACATATCAACAAAATTAAGCTTCATTCGACTAAAAACGGTCGTTTGAGCATGCCACGAATAATTTTTGACAGCTTGTAAGTATGCGTCAAAATGTATCTCGAAACACCCTTTCCGATCATTATTTCAGGATCTTCAGTTGTGTTAAAACAAAACTAAGTGAAAAAGATTGTAAATAAAGAGTTTTATAAAAGAATCCAACGGGAAATTTATTTACTGCTACCCAGATTATTGATGCGAAAAATACTACAGAAGTTGATATTCCTGGTTCAATTATCACCCAAGGGAATTCGCTTGATGTTGCATTTATCTCATCACTGGCTAGAAAATCACTTCGAATTTTAGATACATGTCGGTGTGAAGTTGTCAAATGTGAGAACCATTATCAAAGTTATTCTCCTCTAGCTAGAAGCGTTCAAATTCCATAATACTTTGCGTACAAAATTATTTTCAAAGAGACCGCATATTTCTTCGAAACTATTCGCCTAAATTCTACAGAATTCATTTCTTTTCAAAACAAGATCTACAACGTCAAATCGATGCCTTTACTTACGGGAAATGGATCTCAATAACTTGATAATCTTAAATTCATTGGATGACGCCACTTTCAGAAAAACATGAATATATATTTATCGACTTACATCCTAGTCATCAGAACGATTTTGGAAGCATAAGAGGAAAGATCTTTTCAAATTATTTACGTATTTATTATAAAATGGAATATATTGCTATTCCAAAAGCCGATTTTATAAAGTATTTTAAAATCATTGAAGCAAGAAAGGGGAAAATCAAGGCTGTCAAAAATGAAATTACGATCAAGAAGAAGCTCAAACGGAAGAGAAAAGAAAAATCTCCGTCACCCGACACTAACTCCAGCTCAACAGACCGTTCAATCTCATCAGACTCTGACTCACCAACAGGCTTTTGACCAAGTTTATAAAGATTTATCTCAACCTGGAGCATTCACTGAAAAAATAAAGAAATATCTTTATTCAAATGTTACTCATTCTTTGCATAAAACAAGACGAAAAAAATTTAATCGACGTCGTTTTATTACTTATTATCCATCTCAAATTGTTCAAATGGATCTCATGGATTTACAACAAATATCTGGAAGCAATTCAAATTATAAATATGTATAACTTTGAATTGAATGTTTTTCAAAACAAATTTGGCTGAGGAAACTGAAAACCAAAACTGGTGCTGAAACTTCTGAAGCCATAAAGTCAATTATAATTGACATGGATTGGCCACCGCAAACTGTTATTTTCGACGAAGGATTAGAATTTTATAATAAAAATGTGAA
>SCLH01000189.1:19072-41276 GCA_004367855.1 Oikopleura vanhoeffeni
TTAACGGTGCTTTTTGAATTGTTCATAAATTTATCAGTTGCAGCACAGAAATTATATTACCTCAAAATTGCAACGGAGAAATTTCGAAACACTTTTTGAGATATTTTCATGGATTCACTTCAAATTATCTTGGTTTGTATTTCAAAAAAATCACATCTGACTATAAAAAATTACTGTCAAAAAAAATTATTGATTTGAAAGTGCTTATTCAAAACATTGAACAGTAAGCTGATAAGTTATACAGCTGATAGATTCCCTGACTATAAAAATCCATAACTTTAATTTTTTGAAAGTTTGTGATTTCACTTATCTGATTCATTTTGATTTGTTCCCATTGAAACGTTGTATGAGTCCAGTTTTTATTTTTGCTCCAAAGTTACGATACGGTACGAGTTCCATTTTTATTTCACCCCAACTAGATACACCGATCTGTTTTTTACACCGTCTTGATACATTACGATCCAGTTTTAATTTTAAATGCTGATCGCTTGAGTTCAACTAAGTAAAAGCCGAGGAATTTTGATCAAGTTTTAAAAAGTGTCATTGAATTTACTCTATTTTAACATGTGGACTGTTACTGTTTGCGTGTGACACTTAGGTGATCAACATGTGTGTTCTCCAGTCTAAGAGCCATAAACAGAGCTAATATCTATCAGATCAAAAATGTGAATCTTAAAAATACAAATTTTCGACTTATCAAATATTATGATCAATTACTGCCGAGGACATCATGTATGAAAATTCAACATATCTTATTTATCTTTTTGTCAGCGATTTTTTACAGTTTTGCAAAAGGCTACGAATCTGTGATTATCTTGAAGTTTCAGCATCAGCCTTACGATGTCATTCGCCATTAAACACTTCACCGGAATATAACGAGTAAGTATATAAGTCCGATACCTAATTCATGTAAGTAGCTTGACAACATAGTCACACGGAAAAGATCAACCCATCTCCGGCAATTATTAGCCGGTGGCTTTAATTTACAAATTTCCGGCTTGGTTATGAAAACGGAAGTAATAATGATATGTCATCAAGCATCACACTCATTGAAAAGTATTTGAAAATTAGTTTGGACCCCCAATTCACAGAATTAAGATTTTTTATAACGGAATT
The DNA here is from genome assembly GCA_004367855.1 of Oikopleura vanhoeffeni. Classification (NCBI taxonomy): domain Eukaryota; kingdom Metazoa; phylum Chordata; class Appendicularia; order Copelata; family Oikopleuridae; genus Oikopleura; species Oikopleura vanhoeffeni. The sequence continues at coordinate 20,189 of SCLH01000189.1, forward strand.
CAACTGTTTCTACGGGATTTTAGCTTCATCACTGAGATATCTCTGAACTATCAGTTGCCTGGTTTCGAGATTTTTTTTTTTCTACATTCGATGAAAGATTGTTGTTCTTGGTTCACACACAACCACAGTTGCTGCCTAGATGAACTTTCTTCTTTTACATTTCAAAAATTCTAGATTAACAGTTAACTTATATCCTTTAAATAATCATCACGGTATAAAGGAATCAATTCCTAAATATTTTTATCATAGTTTTGATTCATGTTGAGAATACGTAGTGTAAGCGAAATAAGTTCCCTTTTTAATAAATTGGAAAAAAACAAATAAAATAAAAACGCAAATAGCATGTTTTCGCACAAAAAGAATTAAACACTGCTACTTGTATTGGACTCGTAAAAAAACGCAATTTCCGTTTTCCCGAGACATATTTCGTACTCTCTTATCGATTGGTCGAGCAATCAGTGACCTTAATTTAATTGTTCCTCGATGCAAATTTTTTTCCTATATTTATTATCACGACATGTAACATCATTACCTTAACCTCGCACCCAGAACGAGACCATCGCCCACACACAAAAGCCGTACTATGAGGCACTTCTTTGAAAGCTTATGGGGAAAACTGGAAAAGATATCTCTCACTTTATTTATCATGATTGAGTATCAAAGGATGGATGTAAGTGAATAACGCTAACAGTTTAACATTCGAAGTTCTGTGAATTGAAGATAATTGCGAAGAAAAAATAGGTTCCTCACCTTGATTTTTGAAAAACCATACTTTTTTCACATGGTTGATTTCAAAGATAGGAGGACCCTCATGACGGAAAATTTTCAAATTTTGAAAAAAAAATAGATTGGAAGTGTTCAGGACATCAAAAAAAAGGGTGGCAAAAAAATTTGGGGTCAGTCCAGTGACGATTTTATTTATTTTATCGTGAATAGAAGAAATCGTTTAAACTGGTGGGACAGCTTGGAGACGATAAAGGTCTAGTAGTGAAATCTGAAAACTATTTGAAATCTCTGAACATTCTACATGCCTCTTTTTTTTCTCTCCAATTCGATCTAGGAGCGCCAGAGAAGCAAATCAGTCAAAATTGACGAATTGATCACCTGTAAGACACAACGTTGTCAGGTCCTTATATTTTTGTCATCGTGTTTGACTAAATGTCGTGAGAATCTTTTTTGCAAAATTGAGAGTCATATTAACATTATTCCTTGATTTAATGATTTTTCTTGGAAAATTTCGAAATTAATAAGACTTTTTCATTTTTTGTTATATAACTGGTGGTCAGGTTATAAGAAGGACAGGTATATGACCATTTGTGGTTCATTACCATCTCTATTGTCTCCATGCTCTTTTTTTCTTTTCATTTTCATCTAGGGAGCGCAGAGAGCAAAATCGTCAAGATTCGACGAATATGATCACTGTAATGGACCAACTTTGTCAGAGTCTTTATATTTTTGTCATTGTTGACCCAAAGACTGTGAGGATCAGTGTTTTGCAAAATTGAGGTCATATTACCTATTTCCTGGGTTTATGATTTTTGTGAAACTTAAATTTTTGACCGTTTATTTTTTTTTTTGCTAGTATAACTGGTGGTCAGTCTATAAGACAGAGGGTGATCAAATTGAACACTTTGTAAGTTGAATTACGTCGGTCTCTGATAATATTCTCGTACCATCTCTATGTTTATTTTTCTTAATATTGGATCTAGGGAGTGCAGGAGAGCAAAATTCGTGACTCGGCGAATATCGAAATTAATCACTGTAAAACACAACTATTGTCAGATCTTTAATTTGGTCATGTTGACAAATGACCTGAGGATCATTTTTGCAAAATTTGAAGGTATATTTACATAGTTTTTCCTGGGTTTTAGGAAATTTTTTTTGCGAGAAATTTTCGAAATTTTTGACCGTTTATTTTTTGTTTTGTATAAAACTCTAAGCAATTTCGCAGTATTTGATAAAAAAAAAAATTTCAAACTGTAATGATGCAAGTCTTTTAAGTGTTTTACTGCTTGTTTATTATGGATTGGAAATAATCAGTCAAATTTGAGATTTTGAGAGCCTCGGCGAAATGACGTTCATCGTTTCTCTGGTTGATAGGAGTGGCCTCTGACTCATTGGTATATTTGATTCCAGAGAAACTCTCCTTCTATAAATTTTGCTTGACTAACATTTCTTTGTGGCGCAATCGGATAAGCCTATTGATTCCGGCGCTATACTTGAAATTTTGTCAAAATGTGCTCTTCACCCAGCAATAAATTTCCCGCTAATGACAGGAGGTGGTCCACGTTCAGAAATTTGCCTGATATAATTGATAATATATCATCTATCAAACAGATCTAGTTTACTTTTGAATATAAACTTTTTTGCGGAAGATAGAACGGAATTTGCGTCAGTTGCTTTTGAGATCCATGAAAATAATAAAGTTCAGATATATGACTGTAGCTCATGCTCAGCGTACACAACTGCACGATACTGTCTTAATAATTTCCTGAGCGGTCATAAATCAAGGAAACACTGAAACAAAATGACCTTCAGGTTCCGTCATGCAATTTGAAGGTGTTTTGGTTTCATTGTCCGATTCGTATAAACATTGCCAACATACATAATTTCGTAAATTCAAATGACTGACTCAACATGTGGCATACATTCGGAAAGATCTTATCTTTTCGTTTTCAGTCACAATGCTTATTATTGGGAGAATTCTAGGTCGATATGAAGTTTAGTCTCCAAGTTTTTTCCACAAGCCATTTTGGAATTTATAATAAATACTTGTTAATGCTCAGAATGGAAAACAATCATTCGATTTTCTGGAGTTCATAGAGAATTTTCATCTGATTTTGTGAACTGAAAACATTCCCATTTCTGTTAAGTTTGCTGAAGAATAGTAAACTAAGACTCTCAAGTAGCAGTCCTATGAGAGCGAACTTTCTTTCTCAGAATTTGCATTCATTTACAAGATCTTGAAGTATTTAGCTTTATTCATGGATTTGTCGCTTTGGCAACAAATGAAGGCAAATTACTGATAACTCCGATGGCTCTTATAAAGATATAATAACGTTCTTTAGCGTGTTGTATAAATTTGAAATATACCGATAAAGTTTCAAGCAACGTTTCGATCATTTATTCGGAAAACTTGATGAATACTTTTTCAGAATGAAATGAAATTGTATGACGAAATGAATGTTCGTGACGTTTTAAATAAATTATATGTATATTTTGATTTTATAAAAATATTCTGAATGTTGCCTGATTCCCATGTGTTGCGATTTTTAAACATCAAAATTCTTTTGGATTCTCATGAAGATTTATACACAATGTGCACTTTGTTTTCACATTCGTGGGATTATTAAATATCATTATATATAAAAAATATGCTCAATCACACGGTCTGAGTTTTTGTAAACTGCGTTATTTTCTTCAGCAAAAATATTCGATGGTGATTGCGTCAATATCCAGAAATACCTGTATCTGATTGGCTTATTTTTCGGAATAAAAAAACGGCAGTAAACGAGAACTCAGGCTGTATAGTTTGACCAATCGGAAATATAATGAATCCTTCCTAAAGCATTGTCACTTATCTTCAATATAGACTATAATTTACTCAATTCGCAAGTTTTTCTAAAAACTGAACTTAATGTTATTCTAGATAAATTATTTTTCTATCATATGCAATTGCTGTAGAGTTGTTATAGCAAAAAAATAAATAAACGGTCAAAAAATTTCGGAAATTTTCAAAAAAATTCCTTAACCCAGGAAATTGTAATATGATCTCAAATTTTGCAAAAATGATCCTTCACTGTCATTTGGCAACAATGACACAAAAAATAAAGACTCTGCAAAGTAGTTGTGTCTTTACAGTGATTATTCGTCGGATTCTTGACGATTTTGCTCTCTTGCAATCCTAGATCGAAATCTACTAAGAAAAACGACATGAGAAGGGTACTAGAAAAATTTATAGAGACCGTAATCAATCTTATCAAAAGTGGTCAATTTAGCACCGTCTGTCTTATAGAACGACACGTTATATAGCAAATAAAAGTAAACGTCGAAAAAATTTTTAAGTTTCACTTAAAAAATTCATAAAACCGGAAATATGTAATAGACCCCAACATTTTGCAACATGCATCTCAAGTGCTTGTCACACATAAAATATAAGCTTGGCATAGTTCTACAGTGGACAATCTTGATATTTGCTCTCTCCTAATATCCAAAGATTGACAAGTAGTGGGAGACCATTAATCAGATGATGCTAATGACTCCAATGTTGCATTTTGCTGACCTGTCTGCGCTCTTACTAGATCGAACCGTTTAAAAGAAAAATAAAGACGTCCATAATCATTATGGTTGTATGACTCATCAAATTTCAATTTATTTATGTTGTTATAGATACACTCAGTTATATCACCGGTCTGTGTCAAATAGTAAATGAATAATAGGTGCTGTAATAATTCCTCGAAATCACATAAGACCATCTATCCAAATAATCAGAGGAAATATGTAATATGACTCTCAAATTTTGCAAAAATGATTCTCCAGACATTGTCACAATGACACTAGAATATCAGCTCCCACTTCTGCACAACAGTTGTGTCTTTACAGGTGATATCAATTGTCAATTTGAGACTTTTGCTCTCTTGCGCTCCCTAAGATCGAACTTCGGGAAAAGAAAAAAGAGAGGACATGTTAGAATGTTTTCAGAGATTTCAAATATGTTTTCAGATGGTCTTACATTGTGTAGACTAACTGGACTCGTTTTATTCTCAGAGCTGTGTCAGCCACCGTCTCTACTGTCATTCTATCCTCTATTCACGGCTTAAAATAAAATATAACAATCTAGGTCACGTGCACTGACCCCCAATTTTTTGCCACCTTTTTTTTGATGCTGAACACTATCCAATCATTTTTTTTCAAAATCTTTGAAAAATTTTCCTCATGAGGGTCCCCATCTTTGAAATCAACCAATGACATATAAGTTACTTTACAGTGAAAAGCTGTGCTACTTAAACAGGTCTCAAATTGAAATATCGATATCCGATAGCTACAAACCAATTATTTCATATCGCCGCGCGTCAGAATATATGGCCAGTTAAAGTTGTGAAAAAATATTGCTAATCAGACTGAAACTCATAAATCAGGTACACCTTATGTTCTACATTTGATCGATTTGTCCTTGGTCGTGCTTTATTGGTGACATTGCCGGTTCAATCTCTGTGTGCAAAAAATAATTTTTTTCATTATTTTTGAGTTTCATACAATCACTTGTGAACAAAATCATCTTCGTATAGAGATGCAGATTAATAACTATTTAAAAAAATCCTCAAGTACTTTTCTACAAAACTGGCTTCCTCAGAATTTGTATTATGTAATCGTTTTCACACAATTAATTTTTTAGGCAATTTTCGCGAAGACTTAAAAAAAGGTAGGAAAAAATAACTTGTCGAACGGCTTATAAAGTTTTCAACTATTTTTGGAAATAAATTGAAATTTTATGACAGATATGAAATTGTAGGTATGTGACGATGTTATTTCTGCGCCCGTTTTGGCTCTCGAAATTTTTTGTATATATTTCAGTATTCTATGCTATAATTTCGAACGCTAGATCGATAATTTTAATTTGACTATACGGTTTAAGTTATACCAGGTAGCCCTGCATGTAATCTTGAACCTACTTTAAAAAAGAAAAAACTTAAAAAATTTCACAATTTTTAAGATGGTGTAAATTTGGACGTTAACGCGCGAGGCATAACACTTAAGCGATAAGTTTTTGTGATGCAATTTTCTCGTTGTTCAATGATAATAAACCAAAATACAATAAGAAAAAAAATTTCAAATTTTTTTCAGTACTGAAAGTACGATGAACTTTAGAACATGTGTTATTTAAAAAACTAATAGATGTCGAATTAAAAACGCTGAACCGAAAAGCCAACTGAAAAACTACAAAATACTCTTTTTCATGACTATACCCTAAGTCTCGTTCTTATTTTTGCATCCATTCTGCCATAGAGCATAATGCGGTGATGTTGAACGTCATGTTTTAAGAACATTTGTTTTCTGGCCAAATTCATTCGTTGCTTCCAAAAAGCTCATATTGAATTCAAGAATTTTTCTTGGCAATTTGCAAATTTGGTAACGTAAGAACGTGATATTTATTATCGAATGATATTGAGTCTTGAGGCTATTCCTCCTAACATAACTTCAAAATTATGCCAAAAACAAATTCGGATTACAGGGTCCGTACTGGCGCAAATTAAATTTCATGTTTAAGAATTAATTCAACGCATCACTTTTGAGATAAACGCGCATTGACTTTTTGAAACATGTGTTTTACCAAATTTAGGAATAGGGGCCAATATCGCCGGCCCAATATCGCCGGCCCATATCGGCCGGCAATATCCCGCGCCCGATAGTTGCCGGCCAAATGGCTGCAAATCGGCCGAATTTAACCATCGCATATCACGATTTTTAGCTATAATTATTCCTTTCTAATATCCCGAAAGTGACAATATCACGAATTTGTCTAATCGCCGAATTTTTTTGAGTTTTTAGTTTGATTACTTTGTGTGTCGTCATGAATGACGTCACTTCCAAGAATTTACTTTCCAGCATCCACTCTGAATCAGAATTTTATTTGATGGAGGTTGAAAGGAAATATCTACGCAGTCTGTGATTCACGTCATCAACCTATCGTAAACTGCCCTTCATAGAATAAAGAAAAAAAAATTAACATACTGACGTTCATTTCCCAACCTACGCGTTCTATTTTGAAGAGAATTTTTTATCCCCATATGTGGCAAAAGGGCCCAATCTCGCTAAATGTGCCAATATCGACGAATCGAATTTTGTTGCAAAAAACTTTCAGCGATATTGGCTCCCCCTGTATACCGGATAGATCGTCGGTGTGTAATACCAATCAAATCATCAACGACATTCCGAAAAATTTTAGGTTTTTTTTAGGCATTGTAAACAAACCGTTCACATCAATTTGACGACTAAAATTAAACAATATCGGGTCTTTTCAATGTTTTCAGGGCTAGTTCGCCAAATTTTTAAGAGATTTATATTACATTTTACTTTCTGGGCATCATGAATGACGTCATTCTAATGATTAAAATTTCCAAATTAATTTTTTTCAACTTTTATTTGGTTGCGTTTGGTGAAGTATTAAATTTACGCATGTTGGCAATTCTTTCCATTCGAACCACTGCAAATACGCTTTCTGTCATGGCTGAGAGTCCAGATTAACCGTCCGTCGGGTTGTCTCTTTAGCTCACATTTATGATCGTACATTTCTTTACATTTTTTGACTATGGTCTGTTTATAAGCAATAAATACATCCTTTATGATGTCATTTTTGGTGGCCTAGACGTTGCAGCTTGTGTTGAAAATAAACGTACTTAACCTTGAATCCAAAATTAATGTCTCAAATAGAACGTTGCTGCGGTATTGACCAAACATACCGTTATGAGAATTAGAAATCGAAGAACTAGGACAATTTAGAGAAGGTTAATAATATGAAAGTCACAAACGGCTAAACTACAATTTGGGTTGCTGCTCATTTGTGACATATCGAATACGGAGCCTCCTGGCAGATATCTCATATTCACACTTTTGTGAATATCCCGGCCCTACTACTTTGAAACACACTTCATTTTAACTAATCAGGGCCGGAATATTCACAAAAGTGTGAATAGGGAATATCAGCTTGCTTTTGAGCTAAAGTTTTAATATATTTTTTTAAAAAAGACAATTCCGATGAAGTTCTGAGATCGCTCAAACTGAGCAATAAATCGAATCATTTTATTCTTTTTTTGAGAATACTGAAATTGTTTTATTATCAGTTTTTGTTAAGAAACAATTGGTGAAAATAGTCTCATTCGGATCATTTTTTTTCTTTAATAATTGAGCTCAGTTTGAGCTATTTAATTACTTAATCGGAAGAGTCGGTTTCAAAAGCAAAATGATATGAACAATTCGGCTCAAAAACTAGCTCATATGTGCCAGAAGGAACCGGAGTCACTTTTTTTTCAAAATGAACATTTTTTGTGAAACAAAGAGTCTTATGTTCAATTTTTACTTATACTTAGTACGTCATTATGTTGTTATTAACTCACTTAAAAAGTGAAAATAAACGGGCTTGATATCACTTAATATTACAATATTTTGAAAAATTATATGTCTGGAAACAATTTAATTACTCAATTTAAGAACAATATAATAACTTATCAAAATTTAACGGAAAAATTTGAATTTAAGAATTTTTCTACAAACTCATAACTTGAGTTTTCAATTGATTTTGATGAGCTTATGATAAAAATCTATTCGTCTCTATAAAAAATATAGAAAATTTTTTTGAAAAAACTGCAAATTTTCAAATAGGGTATTATTCAGAACCTCTCTTTTTCAATAAGTTTAGTATTAATTAACATCGGAATTTGTTTACATTTATATAAAAATTCAGCAAGGTATTTAACATGCGTTTCAAAATTGCTGATATTTTGATACTTTGTTTGGCTTTACATACCTTTATGCCGGATATATATTATAAATAATTGCAATTTTGAAACGTTTTTTTGAACAACGTTTTTCATATATTTTCAAGATTGAATTGTATTTGTTACTTTATGAGCGTTTTATTTTGAACATCGACAAAAAATGGTTATGTTATATTTACATTCTGTAAGGATATAAATTGATCGGTTTAAAATTGACCGCTAGAAAAATTGATTTTTTGACAAAAGTGGTAAAATTTTACTGATCAATAACATACAATATTCCTACTCGAATCAGAAGCGTTCATGAATCCGGCTCACGATTTCAATTTGGTGGTCTGAATAATATCTGAATAATATCAATAAGAGGGGAAGGCCTCATATGATATGAGTCATATCCTTTTCCCAACCGAAGTCAATCTCGAAAATGCTTACTATCTTTATCCTTTTCCGAACGGAACTCCTTCTCAAAAACGCTTACTATCTTTATAGCGCGTGTTCGAATCCGACTTATGTTGCCTTAGTGATTATCTTGAATATGATTATAGACAAGGGTCTTGATAATGGAACCGCTAAATGTTATCGATGTGTAATCACTCAAGCAATCACAAAGACAATCACTTAGACAACATCAGTGGGATTCGAACACGCGCTTTAGCGAAAGTAAGCGTTTTTGAGATGGAGTTCCGTTCGGAAAAGGATATCCATATAGCGCGTGTTCGAATCTTACTAATGTTGTCTGATTGATGATCTACTTACAAATTTTTTTCAATTTTATATAAATACCGCGTGAGTCTGAAGTGGCGTCGAAATTCGCGCCAGATAGAAAACCATACTCGTTGTGTAGTAGTTAAGACTGTTATATGTCTTAAGTGGACATCCTTCAATATTTATGATTTATTTTATTGCATAACCACTGCATTTATTTTATTTCATAATCGAATTAAGTTCGGTGATAATAGAGTTTTTGAATAGGATTTGTGTCAAACATCTTTAAAAAATCAAAAATCTCTGAGAAAAAAGTTTTCAAAATTTTGGGAAATAACCTTTCTCGGATTTAAATAATCGATATCCTCACCAGATGTCCTAACTACCCTCACCACCCTAACCAGCCGTCACTCAGCGTCTCACTTGGCGCAAACCATTTTTTTTTCTTATTCAAAACCGGGAATCAGTTATACGGATCCGCGATTATCTGACCGATTTAACGGTCATCTGAGTTGCGAGAATGACTCGAAAAACGTTGGTGACCCATTAAATAATAGATGTTATCAGATTGGTACCGTTGAAAAAATCGGTATCTATGTTGATAAACATGGTTTTGTTGTGTATACTAGTTTTTACTTTGTAATTATGTTTTTGAATTATCCCAAACACCTTTGACAAATAAAAAGTCTTCCTGGTATGCATAATCAGTAGATGCAGGATATACCGCATATATTGCCCATACAAATTTGGATTCCTTTAGCAGTCAACTTCTAATTGACTGAGAGGTTGACCGTTTAGTAATTTACATAATTCAAAAACTGAAAAAAAAATTATTTCTTATCAAGGTTAAATTAACATACGCGAATTAACGTAAAGTAATGTAAATAATGTAAAATATCCTTTTTCCGACCTTAGTGGATCTATAAAATGAGGATTATCTCTGTAGCGCGTGTTCGAATCCCACTGATGTTGGCAGAGTGATTGTCTTGAGTATGATTATGAACAAAGGTGCTTGATATTAGGAGCGCCAAAGCTTATTGGTGCGTAACCACTGAGGCAATCAGTTCAACAACATAAGTTGGATTCGAACATGTGCTATAAATATAACCCTCATTTTCTATTCACAAAAGCATCAGTAACTTTAGAATTGTCTGGCTGACTTTCAAATCCATTTGAAAAATGGAAAGCTTATGTAATAATTTACTATTTTCTAAATTGTTTAATTTGCCTGAAAAAATCGGTACTTTTGTTTATGACTAAGATTTTTCAAAATTCTGAAAAATATTTTCTGTTCATCAAATTTTCAGCAGGTTGGTACAAAAAACCTCTAATTAAGGCAGGGTTGTAAAAGTGATGATCCCCGACCGAATTGGGGATAAAAAGGGATAGATTGAGGATGGCCATCCCCTCAGAATCCATCCCTATCCCATCCCTATCCCTTTCCATCCCATCCCCTCATCCCCATCCATCCCTATCCCTTTTACAACCCTGACTTAAGGGTATCCCTGCTCCTACATTTTATGAAGTTCTTATGTCATAAAATGTACCAAGTTAATCGTTTGTGTTTTAAAAGCACAAAACAACCCAAATAAGAACAAAAAAAATTTCGAAATTTTTGCGTTTTTTCGATTTTTTTCCAAGTATTTTTTTCAAAATTATGTTCAAAAATAACGTTTGTGTCAATTTGACCACTAAAACTTCAAAATATCGGGTTGACGTAAGCCAATTTCTACAAATTGGCTAATCTGAATTATATCCTCGAGGTTCTGTTCGGCTTATATTTCATCAAGAAAATGTCAAATTAGGAGCAGGGATACCCTTAATAATTTGATGTTAAGAAATTGCAGATATTACAGTATAGCCTATACAGTAGAGCTTATACTCATAAAGAAAATCGGACTAAAATGACCTTTGACCTTTTTTAAACACAAAAAGACTGTGTGAACCTGAGTTAGATTGGCTGAAAGCTTAAATTCTAAAATCGGAATCTGAATTCTTGAAAATGAACTCCTGGGATGGGATACCAGGCAAATTTTGGAAACTCCTGATTTTAATCGCGCAGCATGTCCAAAAAAATATTTTCTACTCCTAAAAAGTTTCACCTCACACACAACAAATAGTAAGGGATAGATGAATTTGTGAAGACGGTTTTAATCGCAGGTGAGTTTAAAGGAAGTATATCTATAACGGGGCCCTGCGATCACTTTTTGCCACTTTTTCAGTCAAAATTTTAATATAATTCGGCTTTTGAAAACAACTCATCCGATAAAGTTTTTTGATAGCTCAAACTGAGCACAAATATCTAGTAAATAATACAATTATAGTAAATAGGTCAGAATCTGACCATGTTTAGATCAATGAGCATGAATCAAATAAAAAATTTGGCTGAAAAAGTGGCAAAAAGTAACCGCAGGGCCCTGTAATTGATATGCCCTTATCACACTTTTGTGCCAATTCCGGCCCTACTACTTCAAAACACACTACGTTTGGATTGGCACAAAAGTGTGATTAGGGGATGTAAAAAGCCAAATATTCTGACAATGACTCACGTGGATCATTCGCAGTTCCCTCCACACTTTGAAAAAATTCTTAATTATCAATACTAAAACAGAGAAAAGACGCTTTAATTCAATCAAAAAGGCCACAAACGTTCTTTTTATCAGTTAATACAGAGAACACCGCCTTTTATTGTCTATTCAGTCTGAGTTTTCACATTAACGGCGTTTTTTTCGCCCGCCGGGTAGACAGCCAGAATTGCCTTTACTTAGCTATAGATGACGTACCAATTTGGCAGTCTAACCGGCAGACAAAAAAAGAGTTGTTAACAAGAAAAGTCAGGCTGTATAAATTTGGGTTCTTTTATCTGTTAACTTCTAACTGATCGATTTAGAAGTTCACCAAATTAGATAATTCAAAACCTGAATGATAGATAGTTTTCTTTTCAATTTTATATTTGATACGAAATTTAAGGAGATAGCAACTTTTTTGATCATCAAATACACTAGGCATGTTTAATTCTGAACGAAACGTTGCTTATTCAAAAGGATGTAAAAAATATTTATTTACGAAAAAGGTGCGAGAAGAGTGAAATCAGAGTTTCTTGATATCTCAGCCATTTATTGAATAAAATCATCTTAAGGGGGTATGCGACTCTGATAAAATAAAGGCCTTAAAGGCATTAAACATGCTTGAAATTAAAACGNAGTGAATTTTTTTTCCATTTTTTTGTACACTACTATCTAGCTGCTGGATATAAAAATTTCCATTTTTTACAGTTTTAACTTTAATATGTAAGCTTCACAGCAGTGCGTGCTCTGCATTTTCAACTTTCTTGTTATTTTAGAGAAATTTCCAAAATAATTGTGTGTTTTTTGCGCATGTTCGCTGGTACATGGCATTTCGTCGAACAACATCAGATTTTTTTAATATAAAGCACTTCTTTCAAAGTGTGCGAACGAGGAGGTGCGTCGAGTTTTTTTTTCAATTTCATCATTATGAGGTTTTTAGATGCATTCAAGTTTATTTACCTCCAAATTCGTCAAAAATAGGGTTTTGAAGAAAATTCCCAAAACTTTTTTTGAGTAAATAATAATTTTGAATACATTTTTTGTCACAGCAATTGCACAAATAAAAATAAGTCGTTAAAATAGTCAGATCTAATATCTAGATACGAGAAAAAGTTAATTACCTGAAAAAAATACTTAGAAAAAATTCCATACTTATGCAAATTCGGAATTTTTTTTATTCGAAAATTATCTTTTTTTAGGTTTTATAAGCAACCGTTAATAAAAATAGAATGAGCTAAACTCAGCTTTCTTTCACTTCCTGAGTCTCGAAAAACAGCCTCCGTCGGTTAACCCCAAATTTCTGATCTAAGAAAATATTTGGATTTTTTTTCGAATTTAAAAAAAAATTTTATTGCCATTTTCACGATCTAATTAACAGTGATCTAATGCAACCAAAATCAGAGCAAAGAGTATTAGTTAATTCAAAAAGATAACATTTTGGAAATTTTTGACATCGAATTTTATTTATATTTGGAAGCAAACCAGCCAGAAAAATGACAATACAACTCAAATTACCTTCCTATCACTTCTGAGTCTCCAGATACAGCCTCCACCGGTTACCCCCTTAAAGTCGTTACTGCTTGCTTTAGTGATTACACACTGATCAAATTTAGCGATTCCAATCTCAAGAACCCTTGGCTCTTATCATACTCAAGATAATCACTGTGAGTCTATTGTCTTAAAGACAACATTAGTGGGATTCTAACACGCGCTATAAGGATCAGAGGTCGGCACATCTGAATTTTTTTGGATCGGATCGGGATCGGATCGGTCGCCTCAAAATTTCTTCGGATTGGTCGCTTCAAATTTTTTTTGGATCGGATCAGTCGTCTCAAATTTTTTTTGGATCGGGATCAGATCGATTGGTCCAAAAAGAAAGGATCGGATCTAAATTAGATCGGTTTACATGAAAAGTTGATTTCCGTACATTGTTGACCTCGAAAATATGTTTTTATGGTTTTGTCTTTTAATTATTGGTTTCAAAACTCAGAAAAACATTCTCATCAGTACTAGGCTTTGGATCGGATCGGTCCACTTTTGAAAAAATTGGATCGGATTGGGATCTGATTGGTTGCCTTTTGAAAAGATTGGGTCGGGATCGGATCGAAAACCGATCCGATCTCGATCCGATTCCGATCCAATTCCGATCCAATTGTGCCGACCCCTGATAAAGATAGTTAACGTTTTTGACACGGGGTTCCGTTGGCAAAATGATATCTTAATCAAGTGACTTTTACGCACTTGTTTTCTCTTACAGCGTCTCATTTTCGGCCAAAAGAAATGTTTTTTGCTTAAATTTCCCTCCAATCAAAAATTTTGAATTTCAAACGCGTAGGTGTTTTAGAATTATTATATTTTTTTTTCGGAGAATATCTGCAAAGCTTAACGAATAACAAAAACATTTTTATTTATTACATAAACAGTCAGACTGTTTTGGCAAAATGGGCAATTACAGTATTCGAGGGAATAGTTCTAATAGAAGGCCAAAATAGTAAAAGGCCAAAAAATCAATATTTTATATTTTTCTCGCAGTTAAACTTTTTTTTTAGAAAAATATGATATTGATGTAAATTTCAGCAAAATTTTGAACGAAAAAGTAAATTTGACAATTTTTTTGATGAAGGCTTGTCAAGAAAATTTACAAAACGATAATTTTTCTTAAATAAAGACCAATTTCGAAATAATTTGTTCTGAACTCTGTATTTTCATTAGAAAAAATATTGTAAGAAACGCAAAATTTGATTGCGAACACGAATATCTGCATTTTACCATTACAAACTTCTTCTTTATTTTCATAAATTGGAATTTCCGATTTTTTGGCCTTCTATACCGTAGTAGAATAAGTCCCCTGGAATTTCATAAAAAGTTGACCAAAAATTATGTCGACCAAAAACGGTTGGTGAAATTTGCAGGCTGTTTTTTAAAACAAAATTTTGGTGTTTGTACATCATTTTTCAATGAGAATTCCTCAAAAAAAATAAAGCCCATATCGATTACGGAGGCTCCTGGTCATTTTTTACTAGATTTTAAGCCAAAAATTGAATTAAATTTCGCTTTTTCAAACGACTCATCCGATTGAATTCTTAGATAGCTCAAACAGAGCACAAATATCTGGTTAATAATTTAATTTTTAAAATTAGTCCGAATCCGACAATTGTCACCAATTTCTAAAGAAAAAATAGTAATTTAACAATTTCAGTAATCTCAGAAAGAAGATAAAATAAATTTGTCCAATGAACCAATTTTTCTATTTTAATTTTCTCATGATGTTTGTGCCCAGTTTGATCTATCTAAGAATGTTATCGGATGAGTTGTTTTTAGAAGCTGAATTAATTGAAAAATTGGCTTAAAAACTAGTAAAAAATGACCAGGAGCCCCCGTTATTGATAAACCGCATTTTTATTTTGCCGTGCTTACCTTAATCTAGTGCGTAGGTTAATTTCAAGTTGGACATCTGATACTGACCATTCTACTTTCAGATAACATGATGAGTAATTGAAAAAAATATTGTCTATGCATGAAAAACTCTCGTCTGGCAAAATGTGAATAATTAAAAGATGAAATCGGCGTAACCAATCAGCAGCTTTCATTTTCAAGCTAGTAAATGTAATTGCGTTCATTTCGAGCGTCCAACTAATCATATTCTCGCATTTTGCATAATTTAAACATCAAGAATCAATCTGACGACGGTTATTGATTTATCTAACTTGTTCAAAATGATGATAATTCTGGGAGCTGAATCAGCTAGGCCGATTATGTCAGCTATTTACAGTGCATAAGTGTGAACAGGGGATATGGCTCTTGTGTGGGAGAAAAACGGCTTATCTCCGATGCTGACTACTGTATTTATCATTGAACAAAAATAAAATTAACAAAAAAGGTTGAAATAGATGGCTAAAAGTTTAATGATTTTTTTCAAATTTTTTAAGGTTCCTTTTGTTTAATAGATGTCCTTATCTGTAATAACTTTTAATTAAGTTAAAACAGTTAAGAATTTTATAATCAGATAAAATATAGTTAGTTGACATTAAATATGTTTAAAACTTGGCCTGATCCTCAAGAAGTAAGACTTAATTTCTTCAAAAATAGATTTAAAATGATAGCAAAAGGCTTCGGAAGTCATTATGACCAAGAAAAAACGAAAGAATTCCTGATTTGAATAAAAAGACCCTAAAAAACGATCAATTTGATCATAAAGTTTTCCAGTTTTTTGAAGTATATGGATAACCGGACCTCAGAGTACAAATCCTAAATATTTGAATGATACAAACAACGCAAGATATTAGCACCCAATCAAAACCCTAGATTGCGGAAAAGGCCGATTTCATTGGTCAGGTTGAGAAAGGATCAACCAATGAAATGCTCAGATTTCGCATTTTTCAAATATTTAGGATTTGTACTCTGAGGTCCGGATATCCATATCTTGAATTTTTCAATGTAAAAAAAAACGGATAAATAGGCTTATTCAAATTTAAAAATTCAAAATTTGTAAAAGCTACCTTAAAAGTTAACAATTTCATTTGTTACAATTATAAAAATTCACCTTTATGTATAATTGAATTATGTCAGTTTGCATAGCTTTAACTTCAATCAACTAACTTCTATTTGTTAAATTGATATAAAAAACCGCCCTTAGCTGTTTACCTTTCTTGGCATAAAAATGCAATTTAGAAACTATTTTTTCAATGTTTTGAAATTTTCAGATTACATTTTCTTCATAATTGTTTAATTTGAACTTGAAGTTTCTTTATCTTTAAATTGATGACACAAAAATAAAAAAAACGAAACGTTGATAAATAAAATCTTTCAAGATGGTTATGTGAAATTCCAGAAAGGCCTCGTCACCTTAAAAATTGGCATGGTATCATTCACGTTTGTAACGATTTTTCATTTCAATAATACTTTGAAAACCATGTTTGAAATCGTGTACGATACGTGTATGAACATCTATTAACAAATTACTTAATTGATTCGTTTAAAGTCATTTATCTTCTTTTATATATTAAATTAACCTTCAAATTTTTCAGACTTATTTCGAAATAAACTTGGCTATCAAAGATTATAGGCAAGGATGCTTGATATTGGGACCGCTAAATTTGATCGGTGTCTAATTACTTAAGCAATCACCAAGATAATTACTTAGACAAAATCAGTGGGATTCGAACACGCGCTATAGAGATAGTAAACATTTTTGAGATGGAGTTTCTTTGGGAAAAAGATATGGCAAGAAATTTGACAGCAAACGAGCATTTCAGGATGTTTTCATGCAAAAATGTTGTTGTATCTGATTTCAATATTTTTTTTAACTTTTCAGAACACTGCCTTATTTTTTGAGTTTTCTAAAGTTTACCATCAAAATCAAACATGAATTATGACAGTACTTTTGTATGTCGGCATTATGAAATTCATCAAAAACATTTTATTTTCTTGAGAATATTGTCATTATTTGTCTCCTACCTTAAAATTAGAAAGAACAAATGGGGATGTTCTTGGTTTGTTAATGATGTACAAACCATTTTTGCGGTCATATTTTGATGTTTAGGTGAATAGTTTAACCAAAGTTTGCACAATGAACAAAAATACCAGAAAAAATGCCTGCAATTTCATGAAAAAGCCTGAAATGAGCCGAAATTCCAATTTGCAATTTATTGGTTAGAAAATAAATTCAGGTTGGAATTTTGACGCATCAGCTTTTAGTCATTAAAGGCATTTTATCTGGCATTTCTGTTCATTGTTCACAAAAATTTTAAGGTTTTTAGTGAATAAGAACCATAATTGTTTAGAATATGTCATCCCTTCTAAATCTTAAGTAATAAAATAATTAAATCTGAATAGAAACGCTTAATACAAAGTCAATTTTGAAGAAAAATCTTGTGAAGTCAGTTTATTTTGGTGTTTGAAGAAGCATTGGTCTTGTAAAGTATCGAAAATGCCTTATTGAATCGGATCGGATCGGATGCTTTTCTCAAAAACCGTAATTAAGCGATATTTTTTTGAAGGGAAATTGAGACTGTGTCTGGTATTTGGCCTATAAACAATCTGCAGTCCAGGCATATTCAAAAATTCATGAGTAAAGATTGTTTTGAACACATTCAACAGTCCTGATCTTCACAGTCTTATCAAGTTTGCAAACTTGGTAACATCTGGTTTTTCGTATTTTTTTGCGTGTTTAAAAACACTGAAATTTAGGCACTTCGCGATCGAGGCCCAAATTGAAATGAATTTTTTCGTTCGATTTTTAGCATTTGGCCACCAATACCAATTAATTTCAAATTGAAAAAGATTTTACGAAAATAAAACTAGAAAAAAAAAAAACTTAAAACACATCATAATAATATTGTTAGTTCTGACATTTATTTAATCTCTCAAATTCGATGGTTGCGACCGCTGAACAACTTTGAAATTCAAGTTGGATTAAATTCTGACAGAAAAGCTGAAATTTTAATGTGTTGTTCAAAGATGAGGCATTGAATTTAAATTTTAACGAATCCGCAGTTAAAATGAATTGAATAAACATTATTTTAACATTTTTCTCGGTATTAACTTGATTTATTCGGACATTTTATGTCAAAATTGGTACAAAGTATTAATCTCGATATATAATCGCCGATATTGTTGTTCTTTAATTTGACCCACATCTCTAAAAATTCACTTCCCCAAAAAAATGAAATAAGTTCTTCATTTTAAAGATTTTGTCAGAACAAGTTCATTGACATTAAAAAAAATTCCACCGACTGTTAACCATAATCATTTGTGTCAAAATTCAAAACGGAAACCATTTTATTCGGAATAATTTTAGCCGAAAAATAATCTTTCTTAAAGGATGTTGATATTTCAAGATAAACCGAGATTTAACTATAAACTGACCAAACAAAAATACGTTTCCGAACGGAAATTGAAAATATTCGTGACCGACACGATTTTTGGAGGAACTTTTATTTTTTGGATATTTTCTGGGTAATTTCAGGCTCTTTGTTCAAATTTTTGAAGTGAAATCGGGGTTTGTAAAACCGGTTTGATAAAGAGATATATCCCTTTATCACTCTTTGGTTAGAATGCGTAGCCACAACCTTAAAATCACACGTTAAACGGAGTAGTGGCTACGCATTCTAACCAAAAAGTGATAAAGGGATATACAGATATACTTAGGGGGGTTTGGGGTCACCCCCCAATTTGGGGGGTGTGGGGGGTATCTCCCCATCGTGGGCGCAGCCCACATCGAACACACTAAGGGGAGTTTGGGGGGTTTCCCCCCCATATAATCGTGCCGAACACAACCATACCATTTGGGGGGTTATAGGAGCCCCCCGAATATAGACGTGCCAACATATCACTTTTTGGTTAGAATGCGTAGCCACAACGTTAAAATCACACGTTAAAAGGAGTAGTGGCTACGCATTCTAACCAAAAAGTGTTAAAGGGATATGGATCAACGGACCTCAGACTACAAATCCTAACTATTTGAATGATACAAACAACGCAAGATATTAGCACCCAATCAAAACTGTTGATAGAAGAATAGGCCGATTTCATTGGTCAGATAAGGAAAGGATAAACCAATCAAATGCTCAGATTTCGCATTTTGCAAATAGTTAGGATTTGTACTTTGAGGTCCGTTGATCCATATATATTAGGGAACAACCACAAAAATGCAATGAAATTATTTGAGTGTACGATGAAAAATTCAAAATTGAAAAAATATTTAAGAAACTTTTTTTTCGTAGATTTTTCCAGAATTATTTTGGATTTCTAAATAAGATCGAAAATACAATTTGATTTTTTTTAATTATTGTTTGAATAATTTTAGATTCGAAAATAAAGCAAACCTTAGTTATTTTTTGTTTTCGAAGGAACTGATATAATTGCAGGCTATTTTTGAATTATGTTATACCGGAACTAGGGTGTCACCTAATTCCGACATTTTTCCGACCTTCCAAGATAGGTGACACCCTAACCGGTACTTTGCAAAATTTTAATTGAATTAATTGAATTTTATGAAGAAATAAAGCACTTTAAATATACAATGTAGCTTTTTTAGCAAATGTATTGAGATTTTCCTTACATGAAGGGCAATATCAAAAATGTTTGATCAAAAATTGGGAAGATTGGGTTTTGAGTGTTCCGTTCAAAAAATGTGTAGCTGTTCAAAATGACGTCATAATTTCCGAAGTTTTATAACTCTATAAAAAGCATGCCAATTTGTTACAGACAGTGTACTCAATCTGAAGCGATCAAACATACATTCGAAAAGTCACGTCATTCATGAGAACGAAATTTGAAATAAAAACGTCAATCGCTGACCAAATTTCGCGATATAGGTTCTTTCGGCAATGCACTAACTGGCAGTTTTTCAGCTAGAAATCGTGTTATCGGCTTGTTTTCTTTTTGTTATATCGGAAAATTCGGTGATATTTGGCTGGTGAATAGTGCCTCCTCATTGGTTAAACTTTTTGACGTCAGTTTTTCTATCAGTTAAAGGAGGATTCCGGCTAATATCGCCGAATTTGTCGAAATCGCCGTAAAAACTAACGCAATTTTACGATTTCAGCTAAGGTTCTTTCAGTGCCAATATCGCCGATTTTTTTAAGATTCATACGATAAATAAATTTGTGAGAGTCATAAATGACATCATTCTCATGCTTGAATATCCCAAATTTACTTTTTTTCACTTTTTATTCGATTGCGTTTGGTGGAATATTAAACTTTACAAATTTTGGAGATTCACTTCATTGGAAGTTCCAGGGTTGTAAAAGGGATGATCCCCGACCAAATTTTCCATCCCCATCCTTATCCCCAAAAAATTTTCCCATCCGAATCCCATCCCCGCTATCCCCAAGAGGATGGGATGGGATAGGGATGGAAAATGTTTCTAATCCCCATTCCATCCCCTAAATACTTGGTTCAATTTCAAATGTATTTATTATTATTTAAAGTGGTAGTCGGTTCTTAGTTGTTATTTTCAGGGAGTAGTCGGCTCTGAGTTAAGAGAGAGATTAAAATGTCAAGGAAACAATGAAAATAATGAAAAAAAATATGCTCACAGTAAAATCACTCAGAAAACCAGAAAAACTAAATATTTATATCTGAATAACTATTGGCCATTTTCAAGCTAGCCGACATTGTCTGCGAGACTTGAAACATTTTTAAACTCCTTGAAATACCGACACTTCATTGGTCAATCTGAACATGTTTTAAAAAAAGTGTATTTTTCATTGTCGCGCCGACGGTGGAAATCTTGGTCTGAAAATCTGGTTTAAAACGCCTATCTTTTGCTAGGAACGTTTGAAAAAAAGCCCTATCTTTTGCCTATAACTATATCGC
>SCLH01000189.1:41948-83574 GCA_004367855.1 Oikopleura vanhoeffeni
TCGGCTCTGAGTTATTTTTAAGGGGGTTTGGTCCTAGATTGTTAATTTTAATTACTTCAAAATTATTGATAAGAAACTCAAGGTTTATACTTTTTGACAAAAAACGCAAAAAATGGAACTGTTTAAGGGGGTTTAAATGACGCTAAATCGCAATTAAAAGTGAACTTATTTTAAGTCAAGTAAGCTTGACAGTTATTGACAAAAATTTGGAAAAAATCCAAAAATTTGTGAAAGGCGTCAAGATTGTAAATATCTCTAAAATTCGACGATTTTGGCACAAGAGTATTTCAGCTAAAAATCCTGAAATTGCGTAGAATATCGCCTAGGATTGGTTACCTTTTATAACCGACTTTAGACCCAATACCTACGTTTCCACATCATTCGATTTTGGGTCAAAACCAAGGTTAGATTTGTTATAACATTTATAGTGGCGATGTGGCAGATTGGTACATTTTTCGGCAGCGATTTGATGAAAGAAAATGTTAAAATTTTTTATTTTATTTTTCTCTTCTATAAAAATGTTCAATGTTTGCAAACGTTACATTTTGAATTTCTCAATACTAAGTATCTGTAAAATATCAAAAACCACTTTTCATTATAACTCAATTTCCAACTTGACCAGATGTTGGATTTTTTTAAAAGGCGATTTTATAATTCAGACATTTTCGAGTGTAATGCTTCTAACTTTTGGAGAATCATTATCCACATGAAAAAATCTCTTCTAAATATAAATTTTTTCTATGAAAAATTAGAAAAACGCTTTTAAGAAATAATTTTTTTTTTATAAAATTGCCGTGCCAAATGGCACAACCGTGTCACAAGCAAGTGTTGTTAATTTCATCGTAGTTCCAGACATCTCTCTGCTTTTGAACGAATAAATTAATTTTTCAAATGCGTAGGTTTTTGTTGAGGCTTACGTAGATTTTTGCGTGGAACCTAACTATACGCGTATAACTATACGCCGCACCCCTGTAAATTATTATAAATTTATCAAGATTATAGGCAAATCGATAAAAATTGCCATAAAAATTTACCAAAAATTTCAGAGTGTTGCCCATTGGTCTCATAGGTCTGAAAAAATCAAATCTGCGAAAAAGTGTTGCCCATTGGTCTCACTGTTGCCCATTGGTCACTGTTGCCCATTGGTCTCACCCACTGTATACTATCAGACAAAAGTATAGAGTAGAACAGAGCGCTGCGCATTTATTGAGATAAATACACTGAAGCATACCATGAGGTAGTATCACGTGTTTTAATTTAACTTGCTTAGCAAACGAAAACTTCAATTTTTTGAGAATTTTCGATTTTTTTTTAAGTATTTTTCCGCTACCCGAAAACAAATTTTGATGAAAAAATCCCTTTTTTCTTACTTTCACGATTTTTTTCTTGAAAAATGGAGGTTTGGGCGGCAAAAAACCATAATTTCGATTTTTTTTTTACAAAAAGTGTTAATTTCATAAATAAGTGGCGTTGACCCAAAAACTTCCAATTTGACATCTGTTTCATAATCATTTAATACTGAAAAAACGTAAAATGGCTATATTTTGATCACGTGACGACCAAAATTTTTTTTTCATTATTTTATTCAGCCTCAAGAAGGTTCGGAACAATCCACCCATTATTTCTATAAGTCAAAATTAATTGTGGGAACGCTACATGATACTTATTTTTAGGAACCTTAATTAATGATAAAAGGGAGAAAAAAATCAACCAATCAGCAATTCCGGAAAATCCTGAAATATTCCATCGTGAATTAATTTTTTTCCCCACATCAGTTAAAATTCCCGAAATCACAGCCAAATCGAAGCAAAATAAGGGGTGGTTAACGTATCGGAGAGTGTTGAACACCGTGCGCCACCAACTAAAAAAAATGAAAAAAATTAAAAAAAATTATCGAAAAAAAAACCCTACTGTTATTACTGACTTAGAACCAATCTTGCCCTTAAAAATAACATACTGCCCTTGGGTCATTCTACGACATAAAAAAATACTAGAAAATTTTTTATAATAACGAAGATCTCCATCTAAAAAGGGGATGAGAAAGGGATGAAATGGGGATAGGAGGGGATGGAATTGAGGATAAAAAGGGAAAGATTGGGGATGGCCATCCCCTCAGGATCCTTCCCTTTCCATCCCATCCCCTCATCCCCATCCATTCCTATCTCTTTTACAACTCTGATTGGAACCTACTGTGAAACTCCTTATAAAATGAAAACATGTTCGATATATGACGTCTTTTCGAAGGGCTACGGTTTTTTTTATTTTCTAACAAATAAAATATTTCAGTCCCCATATCGGCTCAGACTTTTGGCTTAATTGAGTCTCTTGTATAATCTAGAGTGAGTTCGGGTGAATCACGATATTATCCAAAGGAATTATCTTTTTTTGGATTGATGTCCGGTATCAGATGCACAAAAAGAATCATTCACAATCTGTATCCGACTAGGAAAGTGACCCTCGACTTGAGGCTTTCCTAATGCACTTATTGGTTCATCATCATCTACTTGAGTTAAATTATTTGTTCAGCCGAATAAATAATTCTGAGCGTAATAAGCGATTGTTAATTGCTCAAAACTTTTACGGGGCTGTCTAGTAAGAAAAAGTTATTAAATTTAATAAAATAGTAAATTAGCCAAAAATGGCCATTTTTTCATCACTCGAAAGTTGTTTGAATTTTCTACTCATATTTGATCTGATATTTATCAGACATTTTTACACTTAAAACCATGATGTTTAAATAGCGAAAAAACACCTTGATTAATATTATTCTCCTGAAATTATTTCCAAGAGCATTTAAATCGTCATCTTCTTTTAAATTGATAGTTCTCTGTGGGCTTTCGTCATTTTGAATTTAAACCCAGATTTAATTATTGAAATTCAGCATGAAAAATATATTTTTTCGTAAATATCCAAACAGAATGTTGATAATCGCGGCTTAATTCAAAAAATATTGTCGTGGGCGTCAAAATTGAACACATGTTCCGTCCAATAAATTGTAATTTCTCAAACCATAGTTCCTTCTCATTGTAAATAGAGCTTCTTCAATAACTAATCTGATCAGATTCTTAGTGAGCTCTCAAAATAAAGTTAAAATGACCACACATATCCTCTATTTACACCTTTGTGAATATCCCCTGCCCGGCCCTACTGCTTTAAAAAACACTACGTTTCCTAATCAGGGCCGGGATATTCAGAAAAGTGTGAAAAGGTGATATTCATGGAAAAAACCTCACAAAAAAATGGTCCGAATCGGTTTTTTTTAAAAAGGTTATTAGCAATTTTAAATAATAAAATTTTTTGAAATGATTCCTGAATCCCTTGAAAGTTCGTTAATTTAAAAAACCAACATTTCGCCGTTTTTAATTTTTAGCATTTCTTAAAATACTCATATTTATAGGGAATTTTTTATGAAAGAGCGACTCCAAAACATTAATTTATGATCCTTAATTAACGATATGTGAGTTCAAACTCAACTCAGCAGGCCAGTTTTCGCTAAAAGCTGCTTTGATAAATACAAATCAGATTTTTTTTGCGCGGCGTTGGTACTTAGAAAAACTTTTAGATGCGCGAGAGAAAGCAGTTTTCAAAATCCGTTTTAGTTATAACTTTTCAAGAGATGATCATCAAATTAAAAAATTTATTCTTTTAAAAATAAATTATGTGTTGACCTTAATAAAGTGAAAAAAAAACACTTTTTTTTTAAATCCAAAATCAAAGTAATTTTTTTTTGATAACTTATCATTTAATATCAACATTTAAATTATATATGAGATGTTCGGACTTGATTATATAATCAAGCAAGTGTAAAATTTTTAAATTTAATTTATTTTTGAAGATAAAAAAATAGTCTCGAGAGCCAAAATTGAATTCGGAAATTTTCTTCGATGAGATTCAAGATCATTGTCTAAGGATCATTTTGTCCCAACTTATAAGAAAATTCTGTGAGCCGAACTGTACCCCCTTAAGACCGTTTTTTTTCTGAATATGTGTGATTTCTTCTACTTATCTGCGACTTTGATCATATGAGTCGTTTTGCAAAGCAGGTATTGAAGCGATGTAGACACTTAATTTACTTCTGACAGGAACTTTCGGCGGGAAAAGATATCCGTTTCGGAACGAAACTCCATCTCAAAAACGCTAACTATCTATAGCGCGTGTTCGAATCCCACTAAAGTTGTCTCAGTGATTATATTAAATATGATTATAGGCAAGGGTCTTGATAATGGAATCGCTAAATTTTATCGGTGTGTAATCTCTCAAGCAATCACTAAGACAACATCAGTGGGATTCGAACACGCGCTAGAGAGATAGTAAGCGTTTTTGAGATGGAGCTCCGTTCCTTGAAAGAAATATGAAACAGTTCAAACTCAAATAATAATTGTCAGTTTCTGATTTTTAATCGAGAAATTTTTTTTAAATATTTCCAAAAAAATTATTCAGTTGGAGCTACGGGTTAAAATTTGTCTCAATAATCTTAAAATTGCTCAACTCGTGTGAGCACAACACTTTTATAAAGGTAACTGCATATTTAAAGTCATCTTAAATATGCAAAAAAACCATCGAAGAATTGTCTCCTTCAAATACATTATAAAGAATTTTGCAAGGATTTTAAAAAAGTGACTTATTTTTTTTTTGGAAATTTTGTTCAAATTTTAAGGAAGGTTGATTTTTTGAGATTTTTTTCCAATCTTATACCTCTAAAAAAATTAAATGCGACCTATTGCGTCAATTACAATTTGAAAATAGCCAGTTTTTAGGAAAGTGTTTTGTCCATGGTTGACACTCAAAACAAAGATTTATTGGTAAACAGTAGTTACTCTGTTAGAGTTACCCCTGTTGTAGTTACCTTTTATCTGTTGTAGTTACCCTTTTTTCAATAGTTCAGGGGTAACTTCAACAGAGTAACTACTGTAGTTAACAACCTCCGATTAACTTCAAATATCAAATGCTTAAGTTTTTCACATTTCTTTATCTTCTCGTGCTTATATAATTTCTCTATCTTGTCTACTTCTTGAGATTAAGCAACTTTGTCGCGTTGAAATTTTGCACCTCAAAAGTTCACGTGAGTTTTTGAAAGTTAAGAAATCTTCTTAGAAAAAATTTAAGGCCTTTTACCAGTTAGAATTTTTGTGTTATTTTTCGTGTTCAAAAATCAAAGATTTTCATTCATAGAGTCGAAAATAATGTCTTTATTTGTGATTTTCACACCTCAAAATAATTTCAATTTTTTTTCTTAAAATTAATTAAATTCCAAAATAAGATAAATTGAGTACTTTTTATAAGTGAAAAATCATTTATCATCAGGTTGGACTATATTTACTCTTCAAATTTGAGCGCATGTTTATTTGACAAACTGTAAACAAACAAAATCTAATCTTTCTTCGATATCAATTTCATCACCCTCAGAATCAGAATCAAATTCAGACATTTATCAAATGATCAATTTGTAAAAACTGATTTGTTTTATTTTTCGGCCTAGTTTCTGTCTTTTCAAACTATTTTTGATAACTCTTTAGTGCTTTTTTGTATCACCTGGAAAAGCAAAACAATTCTCGGCGGGATATAAACACATCCGGCACAATGAAATATCCAAAATTGCGGCTGCTGTTGATCAATTCGAATAATTCAATCAATTTTAAGATTAATAAGAAAAAAAAATTTCTCAAATTTTTTGATTTTGAACTCGCGCGATACTGATAAAATAACTCCTGCCGCTTGATTAGCGGTCGCAGAGTATTGCGATAAAATTTTTTTGAATTATACGGTATTTTCTTAATTGATATGTCAAACTAAGATCATCACCGTTTTTCTTCAAATTATCAAGTTACGACAATTTTACGTTTTTCAAAAATAATCGGATGAAAAAAATTTTTTCGTTATTACGAAAACGTTATTTATAATTTTTTATGGGCACAAATTTGTTTGAGCTTTCCAATGAGTCTACTATGTGTATCATAACTAGTCCAGGAAGATAAATTTGATTTTTCAAAGTTAGGTGGTAGAAAACTACCACTATCTGAGTAGCTCGTTGTTTTGAATTGCTGAGCATACCCGGGGTGGTGTCGCAAATTTGAGCCTCTTCCGAGGCCATTTCCCACCAAACTAGCAAAGGTGATATTCCAAAAACATTTGTGACTAACAGAACCAACTTTTGCGGTAATTTTGAACTTAACAGTTATTTAATACAATTCCACCTTCGCCGACACGTTCTCCTTCAATTTTCATCATTTTTTATTATTTTTTTGTGTCAGGCTCCGGAGAAGCCTTAAAAATAATGAAAAAGCGCTTTGTTTTAACATTTTGCTTTCAGTGGACAAAAACGCGAAAAAAACAAAAATTCAAATTTTGAATTAGTCAATTTGGGAGGCTCAGGCAAAAGCTATCTCTTTCGCCAGTTTGAGAGATACAGTTTCGACTCATACTGCATCTGAAAGCACAAGACTTGTTTGAAAATGAACTAGAATGTTTTTCTATAAATTTTGCTTCGGCGTCTCTTGGGGGCCATGTCAACTTTTCATTTTCAGCCAAATTGTTTAAAATGGTCAATTTTGGAGGCTTAGGCAAAAGCTTTTTCCTCCACCAGTTTGAGAGATACAGTTTCGACTCATACTGCATCTGAAAGCACAAGACTTTTTTGACAATGAACTAAAGAGTTTTTTTTGAAGTTTTTATTCGGCGTCTCTTGGGGGCCCTGTCAACTTTTCATTTTGAGCCTAAATTTTTGACAAAATTTAGAAACCAAAAAAAACGCTTCAATATAATTTTTTTCCGTAAATACAAACACTTTTAAGAATTTTGGTGTAATTTTTAATTCGGTAGCGTCAAAAAAAAACAATTAAGCGCACTTTCAATTTAAATCATAAATAAATCAATAATTTATTATTTCGTTTTTTAGCTTTTTTGGCCGCCGAAAGCAAAATTTTAAAACAAAAGCAATTTTGCATTATTTGTTACGCTTCACCGGAGCCTCACACAAAAAAATAATAAAAAATGATGAAAATTGAAGGAGGAGGTACAAGCTGCATGTCTTTTTAAGAAGCTTTTTAAAAACGTAGGTGTCGGCGTAGGTAGGATTGTACCAGATTACTTTTTAATTAACTACACCTTTGCTAGTTTGGCGGGAAATGACCTTGGAAAAGGCTCAAATCAGCGACACCGACTCCCTTAAACGAGCTTTTTGCAAAAATTTTATATTGATATGTCATAATTGTCAAATATGTGAAAATTTAAAACTCAAAAAATACCAAAATTAAATCTGGAAAATTTTGATTATTTTATTAAGTTTGTCTTTTGCCTTAATTCGAGGTAAAAAATTAGAGATTCAAACTTTTTAAATACGAAAAATTATCAAAGGAGTTATTGACGGTGCATATTTCTGGCAAATAAATGTATAAACTCTCTTAGGTCATAAATAAGACTCAAATTTATTCAAACAGGGTTTGATCGTAAAAATTGTTAATTTGAAGTTATTTTTAAGTTTAAACTTTAAGGTGAATGACGAAAAAACTATAACAAAATTACAAAATGGATCCTTGGAATTCGGGAATTGCATAAGTTCTAAATTGTTAATTAATAAAGAGATCCCAAGAAATATGTTGACTCCATATCCAACAAAATCCGGACTCGGACTAACAAGCTTAAAAAATATCGATTTTGGAAATTTTTTATTAATTGCACTTGATAAAATGTAGATTTTCCTAATGAAATATACAAATGAAAATTTTGATTGTGTGCACGAAAAAAATTAATTTTTAGAGTCATGATAAACTTTTGTATTTTCCTAAGTAATTTATAGTCCAATTTTCAAATAAAGTATGACAACGTGTTATTTAAGCTTAAATAATTTCACCGATTATTGTTTGTGAAATGAAAGAAGTTGAATAATCTTATTTGTTAATCTCACTAAAATCCTTGAAAATATTTGTCGATCTTTAAATTATGTTCATTGTTTTTTGAGATATGTTAAATGTTTTTTTTTTAGTAAAACTAACATAAATTGATGAGCTTTCGATTTATAACAATCATTTTCGAAAAAAGGTTTTTTAACACTAAAATAGTTTCGCAAGATTTGCATCTGAGTAATTAGCAATTGTGGGGCTCGAAATTGGCTAATTAATTATTGCTAAATTACTCAGATGCAAATCTTGCGAAAATATTTTATTGTTAAAAAACCTTGTTTCGAAAATGATTGTTATAAATCGAAAGCTCAACAATTTATATTAGTTTTACTAAAGAAAAAACATTTAACATATCTCAAAAAACAATGAATATATAAACGACAATGAAAGAGATCCTCCAGAAGAAATACGAAAAATAATTTCGCCGATTGCATAAGAGTAATGGTCATTCGAGGTTCTTAACGGAATGCTCTAAAAAAAATCACACCAAATTTTACAATAATTTCGGCTCAAACTGTAAGTCAGCTTTTTCTGAATAAATCCCAAATTACAAAACACCGGTTTTCCCAACTTCAACGAAAATTAGATGAACAGATAGAAATAAACTAAAACCTTACATTTGAATCCAACCATACAAATACACTTCTTTCAACATTGATACATCATACTGATCGAAAAATAATTATCAATTTTTTAATATCTAAAGTTTATAAAAAAGAGAAAAGTAATGACCAACGTAGGGATCGAAAATTAGGCATTTTACTTTAAAATTTTAAAAGCGATGATTACGCAAAATCTCGATAGTTAATTTTACAAAAAATAATATAAAAATTCCGGAAAAAATTAATAGCATACTTGAATAAGGCTTACGAAATCCAATAGGAGGAATAGGGGATAAAACCCAGATTCTTCATAAAAACGAAAATCTATTCTCAAACTGGCTATCGTATGCACAAACTCAAAAAATTGATTGCGTCAAAATTGCTTAAATAAGGTCACTTTTGGTCCTCGAAATGCAAAAACTCAAAAATTGCAACACCACGAATTCGGACCATAAGGACCTCAGAACATTTTTGGATCAAAATGAAAACTTGATTTTTTTAGAAATCGACAAGTCTAAAAACCTTGCTCTACTAGACATTTCGAACTACGTTCACAAATTAATAAGCGTTTTCAGCCCCGATAAATTTGAAAAATTGTCACGAAATCCCCTAGGACCAGATTTAAATCAATTTTAAAGTTTGATAAGAAAAATGAAACCATATATTTGTCTCAGTGATTTTCGTTTAATAAAACCTTATCAGTCAATTAAAACGGGTCATGGCATTTTGAAGGTAAATTAACCAGGCATGCCCCTAAGGCCAATAATTAACTCCATGTTTTCCTTAACCTCGGGGGCTGAAGTATATATCCTTAGAAATTTGAGACCATTAATAAATAAATGCAGCTTTAGTGTGTCTAGCACTTAACACTTTACTGAAAAATTCCGGAAAATTTTTTCAAAATTTACACGTTTTCACGAAGTAGTAACATTTGATGCAGTTAGTCTTTTTACCTCCAATAATGTACCAAAAGTGGTAGATTATATTATAGAAAAAATATACTTAGACCCATTAATATATTTTCCTGAAAATAATGAAAATACTTTTCCTCCGAAACGTATTTTCAAAGTGTTTTTGAGAGAAGTTTTTCTGAAATATATTGCATTTTGGACTATAAATGGATATTATCGACAAAAATCGGGTTTATCAATGGGGTCTAAAATAAGTCCAGCAATAAGTTATATTTTTTTACATTTGTTGGAATCAACCATTATTTAGAAATATGTAGATGAAAATATTATATCATTTTATTGTCGTTATGTCGATGATTGTCTTCTTTTGGTACGTAAAAGAAATAAAAATAAAATTTTGGGTAAAATGAACTCTTTTGATAGTGGCCTGAAGTTCACTGAAACCGAAATGTCCGAAAATAAACTCATTTTTCTGGACACTCAAGTCGTTATTGTAGATGATAAACTAGAATAAGAGCAATATCGCAAAACATCTACTCATACTACGAGTATGATGAATTATAAACAGGCCATAGCACCACGACAATATAAAATTCTTGGCTTAGTGGCGAAATTTACCGTGAGTTTAACTGTACTTCAAATGAAGCAAATCTAAAAAGTGCTCTAGAGAATCTTGAAGAAATTTTTTTATACAATCAATACCTCAAAAATCTGATTAAATCTAAAATTGCTGAAATTAAGGATCGAGAATTTGGTCCAAATCCTAATAAATTATTACGGGAAGCTGATGAAAACAATCCAGACTTAAAATTTTTCTACATGAGTTTGAATTATACAAGTTTCAGATGCTCTCAAATCGTTACTAAAATCAAAAACATAATAGAAAAATATACCCCAAATTATCGCCTTAAAATTTGCTTCAAAACCATAACTCTAGAAAAAGTAATCTTACCCCGCCTTAAACCTTATAAACCGCTACTTCTGACTCCCAATACAGTATACTTATTCACATGTACCTGTACTTACATTGGCCATTCTTCTAAAATTCTGAAAGTACGTATTCAAGAACATGGTAGATGTGAAGAGTCACACATATATGATCACATTTTTTTTTGTGTAGATTATCACAACTCCCTCGGAAATAGATACCGTTCTGATCCGAATCGGACTGAGTTAAGATCAACATATAGAGACAATTAATCAGCTGGATCACCGGTATTCTACGTATGAAGTACGCAGCATTTGAAGTGACCTTAAGCACACATAATGAGATCCTACACTTAATGTACAACTAAAATTTCGAAATGCAAACTTATTGCGACCTGCATAACACGTGATTAACGATTTGGAAAAAAATAGAATAGGCGGGTCTAATTAGTCAATTGCTGAGCCCCCTTAGTGCGTAAATACCGAGAATCGAAATTTGCCGACAAAATTCTTAGTGTGTAAAGAAAACCTGTTAGCAAATGATGTAATAGATACGAAAGCCACATATATGAATCAGTTAACTTAAGGAAAAACAGAGAAACTTAGATTGGAGGGTAATGGGGTCGCTATGTTGGACGGTGTCAATAACTAAGGGCAATTGTGAAACACTCGACGAGATAGTTTATAGGTCAGCCTCGCAGGGATTTCCATATGATATGGACCATATCTCATACCCAAATAAAAAACCATAAAATTGTGCTGGAGTAATTCAGAACATCTGAGATGCTGTTTTTAACTAGTTGCGATGAGAGTAACTCCACTAGTTCCAGGAAGGTAATAGCACCGTTTATGTTTAAATTCGAGTATGAGAATACGAAGACCGGTAGACAATAGGCAGCACAAATAACAATTTCGTGCAATTTTCACATTCGCCTAGAATTATTCTTGACAAAAGAATAGACGACACTCAAGGCCACCTACATAGAACGCGGGACCCGACGAACGGTCTTACGCCGCTAAAACATTTAACAGAGTACAAAATGGGATGAGTAACAATAAAACAGCCACTCATTACATAATTCCGGTTGTTTTTCTTCCTAGAACGCTTACTGAACACCTATTGTTAAAATTTTCACTCCACCAAATTAAAGCTGAGTGCAACTGACTCAACAAATATGGTTACAGTGTAAAGTTTATATAAGTTATGTCTGCTTAGCGTACGGAAGGTGGATTTGACGGGAATCGCGGTCACGGCAGTGGGCAGCCTTTCGTTCTGCGGTCCTGGCCGTTCTGCGGTTCCGTTACAAAAGGGGGGGGGGAGTGCGGATATAACGGTCAGTTACAAGAACTTGACCGATTTAAAAGTAACAGCCGGTGAAGTAACGCTGTATCAGCGTTATTCAACACGGCACACCTCCCGCCCCCCAAAGTGTAAGTTGAATGGGCCTGGTTAAATCGGTGATCCGCCCCCGATTTTTAGTTTGTTGTATGGCAGTAGAATGCACATGAATTTTCTTTGATATATTCTTTCTCACCTTTACTTTTGTTTCGATTGTTGTGCGCGTATGCCCACATTTTATTTGTGGCTCGTCTGGCGCAATAGTGGTGTGATACTACGAACTTCCGTTTGATAATGAATTGCAACTAGTACGGAAAAGAATAAAGATTTTCTTTTATACTCAAATTTGTTATTTCCGTTAAGGTTGACAGTCTCAAGGTATTAGAGCAGACTCGATAGTGAGTACTACGTAAACGACGAACACTATAGTACAAGAATACTGGTTGTCTTCATTACTCATAAGAAAAAGATTAAAACAATAATAAAATACGACTCCAAAATACATAAAATATTCCTATTCTTCCTACAAAAAGGCGCATACAATCAAGATCATCTTAGAATAGTGAACTTATAATAAAGCAATGAATTATTGAAGCGTCAAGGAACGCGCGGTAATTATATACAGTATCACATAATGTGTTTAGCTAAAGTCAGTGTATGAGTAAAAATGTTTCTGTTATAACAGAACAAGTCATGCTTACAGAACTAAAGCAGCGACATAAAGTAGAATGTATTTGATATGTACAGTTGACTATAAACTGAATGCGAAATCTGAAACGTGATCGCGATTAAACATGTCAGTAGAAGCTTAACATGTATTCGCGATCACGTTCCAATGGTTTGCATATAAGTTTAAAGTTGCGTTAACTTAGTAGTCAAAGTGCATAAATTGATCAGATGCATGTTGAAAAAAGAATTGATAATATTATAAAGTCGCATACACGTTCCAATACCAATGAAGATGAACTTGTTAAGCACTGTTCCAATACAAAGTATAATGTTTAACGCATAAGTGTTTGAAGGCAATTTTTTGAAGATCGATTTTAACTATAGCAAGGATTTCAAAAATAATCGGCGAATTAAGATGAATTTATAAAATATGCGGTTGCAATTGTAGAGAATTATTTTCTGATATAATACGGCATTAGTATTTTGGAGACGTGGATATGACGGTATACTTCAATGAAAAGAAATACCAGCAATAAGTTTATGCATTTAAAGGTTGATGTGATAAATTTTACAAAATGAAATCATTTGACTTTTCAAGGTTACGGACTAGAATATACAATGGAAAAAAAAACGTTCACCAATCCCACAAAAGATATTTGAGTTAAAAAAGCGATTTTCCCCAGCAAATTGCTGGAAGCACCCACAATCCCCTTAAAGTTGCTAAGGGTCGTCGTCGCAAATAGATTTTGTTTTTAATTTGAGACTATAAACGGCCGAAAAATAACAATGACCAGGTCTTAGTTTTTTCACAATTCAACGCTAGAGGCCTCAAAGAACGAATCTTTAAACTATCTTCTTCTTAAATATAAATTGAATCAACCCAACTTTTTGGCTGTTGCGCAGTAGACAAATATCTACAATGGTTTCGCAAATTTGTTTAACTAGGAGGTTATAAGCAGTCATATCTTATGAACCAAAAATGCTATCGACCTGCTCTACGACTTTTGACGTCGACGAGACTTGTTAGTCACAAATAACACAAAATTGAAAAAAATGACAAATTTCCCAAAAATAAATTTGAAATTTGTCTGAGTGTAGAAAAAATAAAATGTTTCATCTTTAGCGCTGAACATTGAATTCGAACAAAGTTTATGATATCATCCAAAAATGATGCTTACGGTTCGTTGGACTAAAAACGCGATAGGAAAAATGAGATCGAAAAAATAATTTCGAATTGTCCTCCTGGGAGGTAAAAAAGCATGAAAATCGGCGCAGTCAATTCTTCAAAATGCCAAAATAATCTGGATACATTTCAAAATGGTTTGTGAATCATAGTAGAAAACATACGACTGCCGTGTCAAAATATAAAAATGACCTTTCGGCATATCGAGACATGTTTAGGATGAAAACGAAAAACGACCGCAGTCATTATTTTGTTATGCTATTTCAGAACTTGTGTGTGAGTTTGAATATTTTTGAAATAGAATGAAATAAAATACGACTTTAAAAAAATTTTATTGTTCCCGGTCAACCTTATTTACCGGTTGGTTCTGCATGCAATCATGAAAATTAACAGCAAGAGTTGTTCACGAGATTATGAACTATTATTACAGAGATTTTTATGTAGCAATAAAAAGTTATGAGCCCCGAAAAACTCTGGCTTGTCCATAGAACCCCCTTAAATAATGATATAAAAGTGATCGCAATGTGCCATTGAAATGTAGACAGTAACGGGCGTGTTTCATGGAAAGTATTGCATTCTTTGAATTCATCGCAAGTTGCGATTAAAAACTTATCGTACATGTAATAACCGGTCTCACAGCTTTTAAGTTAACAAAGTTTAAATCAGCTAACTCCTTATTATCTTATCATATCCTGTTTTGATTATTCTATTTTGATTATTTTTAAAAAAATTTATTTATTTGTATTTTTGAATCACAACCAATATACCGGGAGGGCCCAATATTCGGCAATATTGAGCACTTTCGGCAATATTGGAACAAAAATAAATTTTTCGTTCAGAAATGAAAAACGCGTAGGCGTTGGAAATGACGTCAAATGTCAAACAATTTTTCAATTTTATAAATAGTTTCACGATAGGTTTGAATGACGTGAGTCACCAAAATGCGAAAAATGTAATTCTCAATCAAACACAATCAACTGAAAGTTGATAAGAGTAAATTTGGGGAAGATAATAATGTAAGTGACGTTATTCATGACGCATACTTTGTAATTTGAGATACTAGTCTCAAAAAAAATCGGCGATTTCGGCAATATTTGGCAATTTCGGAAATATGGGAACAGGCCGGAGCTATTTGGCCTCCCTCTGTATCGTACAAATTAAACGTTTTTTATCTTTCAAGGAAGGGAAACCGATATAAAAATAACGTTTCTGATGTGAATTTTGTCAGACATGATCATTTATTTAGTATAAAAACAAATAAAACAACGAATTTATTTTCGCAATATTTGCATCTGAGTAATTAAGCAATAGTGGGGCTCGAAATTGGCTAATTAGAAAGAAAAATGGAACCATATATTAGTCTCAATGATTTTCGTCAATTAAAAAGGGTCAGGGCATTTTGAAGGTAAATAAACAGTATGCACTAAGGCAATAATTAACTCCATGTTACCTTAACCTCGGGGGCTGAAGTATATCTACGATAGGGATCACCTGCCCTTCCCTTTGCGTTCGTCTTTACCTCGATCTGAGTGTTTGCTCAGTAGGGAGGGCGTGATAGGGAGGGCAAGAGAAGATTGTCACGTGTCTTAAAGTTTGTCTGAAAGTTCGTTATTAATTCAAAAATGCGCGGGAAGACTACTGGAAAGATATTTTCACGTTTCAGTGGTTTTCTCTAATTAACTTCGGATGCAATCGGACGTAAATGAATTCCTTGAAAAAAATATAACGCCCTTAAAAATAAAATGCATCATTTATAATCGTTTTCGAAACAAACCATTTCCGCCTACGCAACATAAGAGTCAACTAAAAGACCAAAATAAAAATAATAAATTAAAGCCTATTATAATAGCTTCTTTTTGAAAGACTTTCAATGAAATATAAAGTTCTCGTCATCTGAACTTTCATAATCCTCGGGGATTAGCAAAGACAAATTCAGAAGATCAAAATCGGTATCTCGTTCAAGAAAAATCATTCCTTCGTCTTCACTTTCCATTTGAGAACTTAAGGAGGTTATGGTCGCCGCTTTGGGTTATGAGCCACGTTTTGCAACCTTTAACCGTCATATAAGATAATCAGGTCGCTTTTTTTTGGTAGGCCACTTGTGATTTCGACTAGGAGAACTAGACAAGATAGCGACAAATGGTTTTTGGCATGTGAAACCCTGGAAAAAAATATGCGGGAGAAAATTTTTTTTGGCTTCCTAGGTTAATCACGTGACCGGAAATCAGTCATCGAAAAATTTCCACCACTACAAATTCGGTTAAAATTCAGATGCGACAAACCGTTCGTCGCTATCTAGTCTAGTTCTCTCAGAACAGATAACCCTTAGGGTGGCCTTTCTAAAAAAAGCGACCTTAGGTCTAAAACTTCAAAAATATTTCCAAAAAAATTTAAAATGTTATACTGTTATGTTCAAGTTAATGGAATGGTCCTCCCCAAAAATGCGTAGGCGTGTAAGGCAAAAATATACGAAGTTGTTGAAAAACGTAGGCGTGTTACTCCCTTCATTTGATTCCCTATGTATCTCATTCGGATCCAAGATTATTAAGCTTTTCCTGAAAATTTATGATCCTGAAGATACAAATTTTAGCACTGATTTACGCAAGGGACATCGAATACTCATATCGTTTTAACTTTGTCTAATATGGGGCCATAAGGTTCTCCCTGGTCGACCCTAGCTAATAGTCATAATAATTCGCCGACCATCCCCCCTTTAATCGGATTCCGAATCACTGAATCTACGAATATATTATTTTCCGTTTTTATTAGAACATCCATGTTTTGAAAAGTCTGAAATTAAGAAAAAAGATGAAAATTGTTCAAAAATTCAGTAATTCATCTCTCCGAAAAATATATAAAATAATAATAAAATGATTTAAAAAACTAAGATTGGTCTGATCAGTTCATGTACGGTACTAGAAATGTTTATTCCCGAAGTAAGCATCTGGAATGTTCTCGGAAATAATTCAGTCTCAAATTATTATCAGCGTAAAGGCGAACTTTCCAGCTCCTATGATCATGAAAATGATGAAAACTGACTCCCTTTATTTTCTGAATCGTTATATTTTTTCAAAGAATTTAATAACGTCCGATTGCACCCGAAGTTAACTAGAGAAAACCACTTAAACGATTCGGACCAAATTCTCGATCTTTAATTTCAGCAATTTTAGATTTGATCAGATTTTTGGGGTATTGATTGTTTAAAGAAAATTCTTCAAGATTTTCTAGAGCACTTTCTAGATTTGCTTCATTTGACGTACAGTTAAACGCACGGTAAATTTCGCCACTTAGGCAAGAATTTTTATATTGTCGTGGTGCTATGGCCTGTTTATAATTCATCATACTCGTAGTATAAGTAGATGTTTTGCGATATTGCTCTTATTCTAGTTGATCATCTACAATAACGACTTTAGTGTCCAGAAAAATGAGTTTATTTTCGGAAATTTCGGTTTCAGTGAACTTCAGGCCACTATCAAAAGAGTTCATTTCACCCAAAATTATATTTTTATTTCTTTTACGTACCAAAAGTAGACAATCATAAACATAACGACAATAAAATAATATAATACTTTCATCTACATACTTCTGAATAATGGTTGATTCCAACATATGTAAAAAAATATAACTTATTGCTGGACTTATTTTAGACCCCATTGATAAACCTGATTTTTGTCGATAATATCCAATTATAGTCCAAAATGCACTATATTTCAGAAAAACTTCTCTCAAAAACACATTGAAAATACGTTTCGGAGGAAAAGTATTTTCATTATTTTCAGGAAAGTATATTAATGGTTATAAGTCTATTTTGTCTATAATATAATCTACCACTTTTGGTACATTAATGGAGGTAAAAAGACTAACTGCATCAAATGTTACTACTTCGTGAAAACGTGTGAATTNAAAAAAATTTCTTCAAGATTTTCTAGAGCACTTTCTAGATTTGCTTCATTTGACGTACAGTTCAACGCACGGTAAATTTCGCCACTAAGACAAGAATTTTTATATTGTCGTGGTGCTATGGCCTGTTTATAATTCATCATACTCCTAGTATGAGTAGATGTTTTGCGATATTGCTCTAATTCTAGTTTATCATCTACAATAACGACTTTAGTGTCCAGAAAAATGAGTTTATTTTCGGACATTTCGGTTTCAGTGAACTTCAGGCCACTATCAAAAGAGTTCATTTCACCCAAAATTTTATTTTTATTTCTTTTACGTACCAAAAGTAGACAATCATCGACATAACGACAATAAAATAATATAATATTTTCATCGACATACTTCTGAATAATGGTTGATTCCAACATATGTAAAAAAATATTACTTATTGCTGAACTTATTCTAGACCCCATTGATAAACCCGATTTTTGTCGATAATAATCATTTAATAATAATCATTTATAATCCAAAATGCACTATATTTCAGAAAAACTTCTCTCAAAAACACATTAAAAATACGTTTCGGAAGATAAGTTTTCTCATTATTTTCAGGAAAATATATTAATGGTTCTAAGTATATTTTGTCTATAATATAATCTACCACTTTTGTTACATTAATGGAGGTAAAAAGACTTACTGCATCAAATGTTACTACTTCGTGAAAACGTGTGAATTTTGAAGAGATTTTTCGGAATTTTTCAGTGAAGTGTTAAGTGCTAACCACACTAAAGCCGCATTTATTTATAAATGGTCTCAAATTTCTAAGGATATATATTTGAGCCCCCGAGGTTAAGGAAAACATGGGGTTAATTATCGGCCTTAGTGGCCATACTGGTTTATATTTACCTTCAAAATGCCATGACCATTTTTAATTGACTGATAGGGTTTTATTAAACGAAAATCACTGAACTAATATATGGTTCCTTTCTCTTATCAAACTTTGAAATTGATTTAAATCTGGTCCGAGGGGATTTAGTGACAATTTTTCAAATTTATCGGGGCTGAAACGCTTATTAATTCGTGAACGTAGTCCGAAATGTCTAGTAGAGCAAGTTTTTTAGACTTGTCATTTCTAAAAAATCAAGTATTTATTTGATCCAAAAATGTTCTGAGATCCTATGGTCCGAATTCGGGGTGTTGCAATTATTGAGTTTTTGCATTTCGAGAACCAAAAGTGACCATATTTCAGCAATTTTGAAGCAATCAACTTTTTGAGTTTGTACATACGAAAGCTAGTTTGAGAATAGATTTTCGGTTTTATGAAGAATCTGAGTTTTATCCCCTATTTCTCCTACTGGATTTCGTAAGCCTAATTCAAGTATGTAATTAATTTTTTCCGGAACTTTTATATTATTTTTTGTAAAATTAACTATCGTAATTATTAATTAACTAGCGTAATCATCGCTTTTAAAATTTTTAAGTAAAAAAATTAATTTTCTAATTAGCCAATTTTGAGTCCCACTATTGCTGAATTACTCAGATGCAAATCTTGCGAAAATATTTTAGTGTTAAAACACCTTGTTTCGAAAATGATTGTGATAAATCGAAAGCTCAACAATTTATATTAGTTTTACTAAAGAAAAAACATTTAACATATCTCAAAAAACAATTAACAGATAATAATAATTTCAGAAAATTTCGGCGATATTAGAATTTTCGGCGATATGGAGACAGAAATAAATTTTTGTTCAAAAAATGCTTAGGCGTACGAAATGACGTCATGTTTCGAACAATTTTTCTAATTTTATAAGGTGTGTATCAAATTGTAATATAGGGTCCAATGAATTAAATCACCAAAATCCATAGAATTAATTCCCTTGCAATATGCAATCAAATAAAAGTGAAAAATAGTTTATTTCGAAAATTCAATCTTAAAATGACGTTATTCGTGACGCCAACAAAGTAATTTGTAATATAAATCTCAAAAAAAGTCGGAGATATTGGGCATTTTCGCCGATATGAGCACTGGAATTATTTCAGTTAAAAATCCATTTTGGCCAAATTCGGCAATATAAGGTAATATAAGGCCGGCGATATAAGGTCCTCCTTGTATAGTTTAAAAAATGTACGTTTATCTGTGATATTATTAAATCAGTATAAATTAAACTTTGCTTATAGTAGTATCGACCAAATAAACGATACATACATAGTTTGTATGACATACAGGGAGGAATGTTTAGATGTAATTTTTTAACAGCTACAGTAGTAGTTATTTTACTGCCAAAGATGTCTTCAATTTGCACTTTGGCTTAGTGATTGAACGTAAGGGCGTCGAAATTACGAAAAATATTTGTTGGCACTTCCCCCTTTAGATCTTTTTTTTTGTTTTTGTTCATTCGTTATTTGATATTTTATCTTTCATAAACTCAGAATGTTAGTAATATCATTTTTGAAAAGCAATTATAAACATGACGAGAATATTTGAATGTTATGACGGCCTAACTTTAGAGTATGGAGAATTTACAGAAGACGATAGAAAAATTGAATATTTAAAAACTATTGAAGAAATACGGTTTCTATTATAAGACGTTGAAAACCAATTTGACTATTGAACTTTTTTTCTTGTTTCATTATGGATTAAAGCATAGTGAAACCTTTTCAGGAACAGTTATAAATGGGACATGCCGGATGCAGCTAGAAAAACAATGCAAACTTGACATTTATATAGGTGACAATTTCGATCTAGAATTATGTGAAGATTGTAGCTGTGACCGTTTACAGGGAAAAAAGTAAATAAAACTTATTTAAAACATATCCTTTTTCCAACCTTAGTGGATCTAAAAAATAAGGGAAATCTCTATAGCGCGTGTTCAAATCTTAATGACTGTCTCGGGTATGATATTAGCAAAGATGCTTGATATTGGGAGCACCAAACTTGATTGGTGAGTTATCACTAAGGAAATCACGAACACAATCACTCAGACAACACAAGTGGGATTTGGACACGCGCTATAGAGATAATCTTCATTTTTAAGATCCACTTAGGTTTAAAAAAAGAATAAAATTTTAGTCAAAATTTTATAGGATACCTTCAAGAATTTTTAAACAAAATCAGTTGAGACTGTAAATAACGACCGTTAAATTGTGAAGAATTTATTTTTGATAAAAAATTTAACTCATTAAATATAATTGATCAAGTTTTTTTTATTCAGGAAGGTATTTCTTGCAAAAACGTCATATCTTATTATAAAAAATTGATTGATGAATATGCTACGCCTATTGTTCTCTTTGAAATGTTTCGTTAAAATTGGGGCGTTATTAATACCGGTAGTTTCCGCCGCATGCCGGGCCTTCATGCTCCTTTTATATAGGAGTTGGGTATGTGGTGTTATTTTCAAAATTAAAACCCTCATGATATTTTTCAAGCATAATAGCTAAAATTGAAGATTTGATGAAAATGCTCCAAGTTTCTCAAAATTGAAAAATAATTTCAATTGTTTTTCTTCTGATGGTTTTCAAAAAAGTACGAAATTGGAACATATTTCGAATCTCTTAACCTTTGTGTGCATATNTTTACTTTGAATTTTGTTTACATACAGCTTAAGGCAGTCGGAATTTCAATTTTTCAGCATAAGGAAGTTGAAAGGTAATATTTTTGCATCCGAGATTTTATATTCTAAAATTTTAATTTTTAGTTGTAGTTTATATAGTGAGAAAAGCAAGGTTTACCATATCACGTGATACACGGTCACAGTTGTCTTCACAAGTGAGGTTGTTGAAAACGAGTTGGAAACGATGCACAAGTATCTGGCCGACGTCAAAGTTTTATCCGCTTTGATTTATATCTCATAAATCTAAATTAATTTATAAATAAGTCGAAAATTTTGATGGAAAATTCATGATTTTTGATAAAAAATGTTTATTTTTTCCAATAAAAGCTGATTATTACCTTTTTCTATTAATTTCAAGTAAATATGATAATGTAGTACAACTGTAGACATTTTTTGATTGCTTAAATTTACTTTTACAGTAATTAAATTTTTTCATGCGGTACTTGAAGTTGAAAATTGAGAAATAACTTCCGAAAAAAATATCTGCCCCTAGATACCAATACATTTCTATTGTAACAGTTATGCATGCACAAAACACTTACCTTCAAACTGGCTAATCTCACATTCGTATTTTATGTCTAGTTCCAAAGTAATTGTTTAGGAAGTGAAACATAGGCGACAATTCCTTATAAATCAACACCCCATGATACTGGAACCAAACATTCGAAAAAATTTTTAATTTTTTTTCGGAACCGAATCAAAATTATTTATAATGTGTTGGAAAGAAAAGATTCTACGATCCCGTTTTTTGCCTTTTTCGAATGATTTCAGGTATGCTTGAGCCACAATTGTGGCTTTGTGCTCACAAGGGTTAAGGTAATAATGAGACTTTTTCTTTAAATAAGCTTTCGGTTAATAATAAACATTTTCGTATCACTGTTTTTCGTGTAAATAAAGTGAAGAGATTTTTTTTGACCGATTAATTCCAAAAACCTTAATTTTTTATTAATTTGACTTCAATTTTGTTCATTCAATCGATTCTGATTCTTTTAACGTTTTCAATGTGACGTTTTCGAAATATTTTATTTCAAAAAAAAATTAACCTTCACCCAAGTTGAAGTTTAATAACTTTTAACTCAATTTATTTTAATAAAAGCTCTCTTGGATTTCACAATCGTCTATTGTCGATGGTTTAGTTTCATTCTCGCAGCAAAATATAAGTTCTGCTCCATTATGCGGCACAACAGCAAACTTTGCCAGAGAATGCGGGAATGATTTTTTAACTTGGAAATCCCTCCAATCAAATTTTCTTGAAATATCGTTATTTACTGATGACACTGGAACTACAGATGGTTTTGAAATTTTTTGGAGATGTTCTTATGAAAATGATGAGTTTGGAACAATTGACGCAGCATGTTTGAGACCAAGTGATTTTGCCAATATTGGATTTTCTGGAATATTCTCAGGAATGTTGCATGAATCGTTCAGTTACAATACTTTTGAAATTTATGGAAAATACTGTTCACAAACGCGTGTGTGTGTAGGTTCTTAATATGAATAGATTCCAAAACACCTTCAAGTTATCCTGAAAAATTTATGCGTAATGTGCTTCATTCCTCTGAGATCCGTTGCCTTTCGAGCGTTTTTTCTCACCTACGCAAAAACATCCGATAGCATCAATCATATTAGCGCCATTTTCAGGCTTACCTACACAAGAAGATGAATTCTTTACATCATGGGTCGACATACCGTTTTGAAAATCCTGATCGGATCGCGAATTTTGAAAACCTGATCGGATCGCAAATTTTAAAAACCTGATCGGATCGCAGATTTTCAAAACCCGATCGGATCAAACTTGATCGGATCGAGCTTGATCGGATCGCAGCTTTCAAAAACTTGATCAGATCGCAGATTTTTAAAACCTGATCAGATCTAACCTGATCGAATCGAAAAAAAAATCGATCCGATCTGATAAAGTTCAATCCGATCAAGTTAGTCCGACCCATTCTTTACATCTTAAACTCGACATTAATTCGAAATTGTATTTCTTTAACTTTACAACAAAAACTCATTTTTGTCTTTTACTCTTTAAATATACTCAAATTTGTTCAACTTTTTAAGAACCTGTGGACAATTCCGAGACTATTGAAAGCGATGAAGAAGATGATGAAGCTTTCCGTAAGACAATTTTTAAACTTTGTGCCAATTTTTTAAGTCACAGCTAAAAGATGAGTTTTCAAAGTTAACTTAATTTCTCAGGACGAACAAAACATAACAATACTTTGAATGAACAACACAATTTGATAAAGGTTGAACATTTG
Organism: Oikopleura vanhoeffeni; assembly: GCA_004367855.1. Classification (NCBI taxonomy): domain Eukaryota; kingdom Metazoa; phylum Chordata; class Appendicularia; order Copelata; family Oikopleuridae; genus Oikopleura; species Oikopleura vanhoeffeni. Next base: position 65,232 of record SCLH01000189.1, read on the forward strand.
AAATTTGTCAGGATTTTCTGCAAAATTTAAAAATTGTCAATCGTTCACTACAGCCTATTTTTATAGTTCACCGTACTTAAATGACATCTGAATACAATGAAAATTTGAACCAAATTTTAAAAACGAGTGCGAATAGAAAATTCATCACAATTGTAATCAAAAAATAACCGAAACGAAGAAAACCCATGGAGAAAATGGTTTTAGCACACTTGATTGATAAAACATATTTCAGGAGAAGCAATGACTGCTGTCGGAGTTTGCGTGGGACTTTTCGTTTTCTTGGTTATCGTTTTGTGGAAGGTTTTAGTTTAAAATTGATTATTTTGCAAAGTTGAACAGTTTTTGTCCAGAATATTTTGTCTATCTCTTGCAGCAACAGTTTTGTTCTGAAAAGTGTGAAATAGTTTGAGCCCCCTTTATTGGCTCGATGTGACAATACTAATACAGTTAATGGAATTTGAAACAAAAAAACGGGTACACCCCAACTCCGTGGAACTTTTTTTCGCAAAAAGACAGTCTCCTAAATTAAGAGTTTTAAATCGTAAAAATCCAGGTTCGCTCAAATTGGCTGAGTTTTATTTCCATCACTTAATTAGTATTGTACATAACGCCAAGAAAATGGGGAAATGTGAAGAAAAATTGCTAACGAAAAGAACCCTTTAACCGACAAATTTTGACGATTAAAAAATGCGGACTCCGAACATTTGATCAGTTGTTCCACTCAAATCTGACCAATAAAATTGGCCTATGCTGGAATCCAGAGTTTTGATTTGGTGTTAGTATCCCACGTTGGTTCAATCATTCAAATTATCAAGATCTGTCAACTGAGAGCCCTTAATTCATATTTTGTTTTTTGTTTTCGAGGTATATTTAATGCATTTTAATAGGTTCTTAAAACTACATATATTTTTTAAAAAAGCCTTTCGATTTATCAAATCATTTTTCCAGTTTCTTGTTGTGAAGGGAATGAAACAGAGTTTTTTGTGAGTAAAATTTTTTTTCGCAGGTGACAACAGAATAATTAGGCAATAATTCATATTATCAAACTGAAAAGAAATTCTAACTCTCGAATAGGGTCTCGAGTAATAGAAAACTGCAGAACAAACATGTTTTTGTCTCAAAGCCTTTAATCTTTTTTGAAGTATGTGTTGATTTTTGACAATCAAAAGTACAGAAAAACCCAGTGAATACAGAAAACCGATATATTGGATACAGATATATCCCTTGTTCACACTTTTGGTAAAATCCCGGCTCAATGTAGCAATCACTGTTTTGTTATTTTGAGAGTTTGTCTAAGGGTGGTAATAAAACAATTTCTTTTTCTGAGTTGGGTGTGAGTGACTCAAATTTAGGCGGCGCTAGAGAGAAGGGGGAGAATTGACTTCGACAAATAGTTTCGCGCTCTCTCTTTCTGTGACCAAATAAGCCTCAATATTTTCCCTAATTACAGTAAAATTATTGCTAAGTAACAAATATTTTAATTTTGAGATAAAAAACCATTATTAATGTCCATAAGTTTATGATAAGTTAGGCATTGAATCAGTTATTATTCTCCCATTATTCGATATTTCGATAATGTGGTCGGTGAGATTTTATAAAAAAATTAATCACATAAATTAAAATTTCTATATCTCAAATTTTACACTGATTATTCTTGTCTCGAGGACCAATAGGCTATTGCCAATTATTTTTTGGTACTTAAGGGTATCCCGGTCCCTAAATTGACATATTCTCGATAAAATATTACCGAAACACGGCTTCAAAGATATTATTCAGATTATTCGAATTTGAGTCACTCACACCCAACTCAGAAAATGAAATTGTTTTATTACCCCCTTCAGACAAACTCTCAAAATAACAAAACAGTGATTGCTTGATTGGGCCGGGATATTAACAAAAGTGTGAACAAGGGATATTGGTAATCAGTCTTTACTGAGTTTTTCTGTATTTCTGATTGTCAAAATAAAATACAACTACAGAAGAGTGAGGGTTTTTTACATTTCTCAACCTAGGATAAAATAAGCCTTGACTGAGCTGTACTTTTTAATTTATTTAAGTGTTAACATGAAAATCATCTCTCATTCAAGCCTGTTTATAACATAAAGATGTAAAGTAATTGTCTACGAAATACGCTACATTTGGAACTAAAATTAAAGATTTCAACTACTCAACGATGGAGAAAATTGTTTTCTGGAAATAAAATTAAACCAAAGAAAAATAAGATAACAATCCAAAGGCCAGTTTCGGTTGCTCGACAGTTGCCAAAGTTATCTAATATAGATTTTTCGAATAAGCATAACGGCCTCGAGGGTTAAACACATATTGAAAGTTTACATATAAAATGATAGAAACTAACTCAATATCTTAAATACCGCAAGAGGGGCCGTTTTAAGTTAATCATTTTGCCCTAATTCTGGCTTAATTCACTAAAACTGAGCCCACTTCCGGGATAAAAGATATGCGGCAAAGAGTCAAAGAAAATAAAAATACTCTGAGTAAGCATTTTTTAATTAACTTTTATTTGATATAAATAACTCTGGTGTTAGACCGTCCAACCAAGTGCACCATCACCGTCTATGATAGAGCCAAAAGCTCGAAAACTGAATCTGGTTTCAATGCAAAGTACGATTCAAACACTTGATGCACCTCCACCTTACAATCAATTAGCAATTTATAATCCACATGCTTCTGCCAAAAGTCAATAAAATTGTAAAATTAATTATAAAAAATAAATTTTGAAATGAAAAGGTTAAGCTATCGTTATTTAGGCATCATCATCTTAACTCTGTGAAATCGGCCAGTTCATGAATAAGCTAACGCAAAAAGTCGACTATGAAATACATGAAAACTTATATTACGAACTTAGATCCAGTAATATTATTTACTCGCTTTGTCACTTTTTTATTGCATCGCTGATTTCTTCAGAATTGATCAACGTAAAGAAGAATCTTTAAATTTCTCAGTTAAATTGGGATACTGTACGTACCATTGGTACAATCTAATAACCGACACAAAGGTACCTTGCACTTTTCCGAACATACTAAAACTTGTCTCTCTTCCACAATTTTTATTATTATTATTTAAATTTTAATTGTCAGCACAACAAGCGCAACTATCACCCATCGCATTAAAGCCAGTTTTTTCCAAATCTGCTTTGACGGAAAAACACATGCCAAAAACAATGAAAAAATACCAAGAAATTAAACAAAAAAATTTGTCTCTCAAATTAAATGGTATATGAAATGGGTGCAGATAGATTATTATATTGCTGGTTCGAAGCTTACACCAAAAAATTAAAAATCACAAACGACAGAAAAAAACTTTAAATATCTCGTATTTTGGGAAGGCTTATTCAAGGTACCTGTGGAGCGTAAGTTCTATTTATCATATCAAAATGAATTGAATTTAATTGAAAAATTCTTTGTTATGTGAAAGAAGTTAAAAAATACATTCTTTGCGAGTAAACTAAGGGGGTGCAGCGATGTGGCCACGATTGTAGCATTTTTTTCGGAGTGATTTTGAAAGAAAAAAAAATGTAGAAAAATTTTATTTTATTTTTATCTAAAAATGAGTGTTCATCCTTGCAGAAGTTATATTTTAAATTTTTACCAAATACTTAAGATCTGTAAAGAATATCAAACAACCACCTTTCATTACAACTCCACTTTTCCAACTTGAACACCGAGTCGGATTTTTGTTTAAAGGCAAAATATTTATAAACTTCAGCACATTGTTCCGGGTTAAGCCCACTATAGTGGGAGAATCATTATCCACCAATACAAAATTTTCCGTTAAATATGCACAAAGTTTTTTTTTCCAAATGAAAAAATAGAAGAAAAACAGCTTTTAGGAAAAAAAATTGACCTTCAATTGAGTTCAATATAAAAAATGTCTTGAACTTTTAAAAGTTAAGTAGCGCTATTACCCCGCAATATGTATACAGATTTTTAAAATAATAAAATTTTATAAAGTGCGGCTGCCAAATTGGCACAAACCGGTTCCTTAAGCCAAGTGTTGTAAATTTCATCAGAAGTTCAGCAAAACGATATTCACTTGACCTTGCTCGGTTGAAATACGGAAACCAAATAGATAACCAGAAAATTTTCCAACAATGCATTCCGGCCTGATTTTTCACAGAGATTTCAAAAAACTATAGATGTAAAATTTTGGAACTGATTTGCGGGAAAATTTTCCGTATATTCTAAAGAGTCGAACAACAACATGACAAAACAAACATTTCATGATTTTCAAACAGCAATCAGAAAATATGTAAACATGCAATGAAAGTTAAAGTGGCTATTTTTTTCGTTTTATGCACAGGATTTCAGTAACATTAATCAAGAAAAATTTTGGACGAAAAATGTAAAATTTATAATGCTGTTGAATTTTTCGAAAATTTACGAATTATAAAATAAAAGTTTGAACTCAAATCGTTCCTAAATAGATACAAAAATGAATTTTTATGAGCTGATAACACTTTATTGTGGTTCAGCTGACACGATAAAACATAAAAAAAAAACCAACCTAATTTGTCGTAAGTTAAATTGACGCCAGTCTGCACAATCCGCTGCACCCCTAAGCGAGTAAAACATCGTCGAAAACTTCAAAACAACGTATCATAAAACCCTAGATACAGTCTTTTACAAACACATACTGGAATTGCAATGCTGCACTTTATTATGAAATAACATGTTTATTAATGTCAACTGATGGTTTAAACTCCGCGCGATCAAAAGATACCATACGCCACCACAAGCCCAGATTCCTTCTAAATGTACTCATTTTTTGAAATGACGAAAATGTTGAACGAAGAGCGTTAAAAGTCAATCAGAGTGTTGATTTTTCGATATCTGTACGTATCAACCCGTTTTTGTCACATGTCTGATGAACTGGGTTAAATTTGCATAATTGTGTTGAGCCAAAAAATGAGAAAAGATAACCTTACTCGACGAAAATTTCTCGCATGAAAACAATCAGTTGCGTATCATAAGATGGTATGGAATAAGCAGACATTTTGTGAAATAAAATTCGTACAAAAATGCACCCATTAAGAAGTGTTGTCAGCATAATATAACGCATAAAGTTTACACATTTTCTCTCGAAGTTTTTTAGTTTTAAAATTACCAGGACTGCTCGAGGCTTTCTGCTTCATATATCAAATTTTCCCCATAACTGCGAAATTTATTGTAGTGGAATGTTCCCGTCCCAACCAAAGACGTGCATCAACTGTTGTCCACAAACGTATTTAGAACATTCAATTGCACTTAAGGGGGTGGTCGTCGCAGAGGGTTGCGGGTGCATTTTTGAAGACAGATTTTGCACTTTTTTCCATTTGTTTATGCTCTTATCGGGAAACTTTTTTGGCCACTCAGTGCCTCAAATTATTCAAGATAAAACGTTTCGCCAACGACAATGTTCCCACTGTGTAGTTACTTTGTAAATGCTGAATTGTCATCAAGATGCGGATTCATTTTTACTTTATAAATCGTCTTTTTAAAAAACACGTCAAGAAAACGCGCGTTTGCTATCGGAAGGTGTCGAGAGAGCTAAGTGAAACTATGTCATGTATGATTACTAGACACTGAGAAGTAGATTCATTCATCTGGTGCGAACGTTTCGTATCTATTATTCGAGGTCCACTAGGGATGAGTACTGAAGGTCTATATTTTTCATTATAGGGGATGTTGCTCCAGCAATTTGCGGAGAAAACATAAGCTCTTTTAAAAAACTCAAAATCTTTTGTAGATTGAGTGAACGAAGTTGAATGAACATTTATGTGAACTATGAACCCCGAAACCGATGCATGACATAAAAATAACGGAAATGTCTTAATCGAAGTCAAGCGAAATTTCAATTATTTTAAGCCAGAATGTTAAACACTAATCATTCGAATTTGACGCTGATGTTAAAAAATTTTGGATTCAAGCTGTAAGTCAACCTTTACAGGAAACTCAGCTTCAATTTGTGGTACTTGTTCGATAGACGTTTTTCCGACTTTTCGTTTCCGAGCCTTTCCTCCATAAATTTCTTTAGAATTCTAATATAAATTCAAAATTCTCCAACCACATTGACCGCATTATAATTATCTACCTTATACATCAAAATAAAACGCTTCATCTAAAGCATTCGTCTAAACAACAAGATAGAGCTTTGAAGGTCGAAAACGAAAAATCGGCGTTCAAGTGAGATTCCCTAGAGTAAAAAGGAAATGTCAACCGATTTGAAATAAATCCTTCGCCCACACTTTTGTTTTTTTTATCCGCTCCCTTTGTGTAAATTTTGAGACGTCTTATTGTATTGTGGACGTCTCAAAAACGATATAGATTTTAAAAAATATACCGTTAAGTGCTGCTATAATAGACTTCATCACCTGGTGGTGTGAATGTAACATAGGTTTACTTTTGAGATTTGTATATCGGTTAGACGAAGGCTTAGATCTACATTATATCAGAAGTGGTTATTAGATTTTTTTTACGAAACTGCCCAGAATCTGTTCTGAGGCGTTGTATTGATAATGGTACTTAAAAAGCGCATCACCTATCCCCCTTATAAATATAGTTTTTTTATAAATGTCGACATTATCTATTTCACTCAGTGTTAATTAATTGAGTAATCTTCTGGATGTTGTTGTGTCACTGTTTAGTTCAAAAAAATTGTTATGTTCTATTTCTTCATCTCATGGTACCTGTATGATGACAATTAAATCTCGAAACGTTGTAACTACACTTTATTTTTTTATAGTTAGCAAAATATCTTATACATTTCAAAAAATATATTTCAGAAAAACTTCTTTTTGTTTCGTATCCACTTGTAAAGATCTTCAATAGTACGTATCACTATAAGTAATAAACAGGACGAATGTGAATACGATAAAACGATATGTTCTCGAACAAGCGTATCACTACATAACACAAACTACTTTGAAATTAGAAATAACTTAAAATTGGTACTTACAAAAAAAACATTCGCTAGGAAATTAAGTCTCCATAAGCGGAGAGATATGCGATCCAGTACAGCGCATGTATACAGTATATCCTTACATACCTCTGTATTTGTTCAACACAGTTTTGATATTATTTTTACCGATGACAAAAGAAAATATTTTAGGTAGAGTATTCTCGAAATTATGTATGATCACAAATATTGCACTATTAATCGTTTTATTAGGATGTTTATTTATCACCGCTACTTTAAAAGTTTACTGTATTCATCTTCAAATGAAATAAATTGCTTGATAATGTATTTGAATAATAAATACGAACCGGTTCACGACCTTATTGACAAATGAGAAATATAAATGTAGACTGCTGAGTTATTGTTCGACATCCTCCGTGATTATTGCAACGCTATGCCGCTTTTTTTGAGTGTTTTTTCAAAGACGATTTATCTATAAAAATTAATTCTGAAATCTGAATGACAGTCATGATTATTAACACTAGTAGAACTGACATAGTGCATACTTGTGTTCTGAAAATCGTCTTTATGCTTGAAAATTGTTGATAGTGCAAATAAGTTTCACGATCAATTTGATGAAAAAATAAGATGAATAAAGTGCAAGTATCTGTTCAATATATGCATCCGACGTTCCCCTTTGCGACGGACTGATTTCATGGCTGCAGTTTTGCATAAAGTCCACCCCTGCTAAGTCAATATTTTAAACGTTGTGACAAGAACAAGTTTATGCGTCTTTGGTTGGGCATTCGGGAAATTCCCTGAATAATATAATCCTAGTATCGGAATAATTTGTAGTCTTAAGCCTAGAAATGCCTTGACATTTCATGGTTAATTTGTCATAACCTTCGGAGAATTCTTGTAGAAGTTATGCTGTTATTGTCACTGAAACCAATACACTGTCAATGTTGTCTTTTTGGTATCGAATTTATGTCGCGTGGTATTTTGTTGTCATTCTGTTTATGGCTCAATCAATTATCAAAATTAACCTGTCCAGTTTATATCAGACTGAGTGACAAACGNATTTAGCCGAAAAATTTTGTTGGGTAATAAACACCTAATTTAAGAGTTTTGAACATAATGGTTTCTTCCAAATAGGTCACGTGATCTTATTTTTCAAGAAATAAGGATAAATATATGACATATTTCAGACCTTATTTTTGAATTATTTCGTCACGTGATTTCATTCGGACTGTACCGTAATGAGAAAAACGTCTTGAAAACGTTTGAAGTTGACCCTGGAATTTTTTTGGCGTGATTGGAGTACTTTTTCAAAATACCGTATATTGTTTACCGTATATCAAATTACCGTTAACTTCAAAGTTCATCGTAGAGACTCATAAGTACCCTCAAAAGAATCGGAAGAGTCGACTTTCTGATGAAAATATTCGCAACTATGGGTCAATTATGTACTGAAAGGTCGCCAGAGAGCAACAATCTTCTTGTGAAATCTCAGAAATTTGACTATTTTTTTGCTCTCTAGTAACCGTTCAGTACATAATTCACCCATAGTTGCTAATATTTTTATTAGAAAATCGACCTTTCCGATTCTTTGTTGTTCCGGATTGTAGGAGTTAATACAAAACATGAGAGAAAGTTTACCACTCAAAACGGCTTCCCCGATTAGTATTGTAGTTGAGTTTTCAATTTCTTATGGCTTTTGCTGGACCAGGTCTAAGGTCCAATCAAAAAAGCGAAGGGGTCTCAGTTCACATGAGCACTACTGAAAATATGCGCTGGAACTTGACTTTGCACTTTTTAACTCTTTTTTAATCTCGATCAGTTGGCTCAAAATAAATGCTTGCATTTTTGCGGTGACTTTTACATTGCAACATATCCCTTTAACACCTTTTGCTTAATATGAGAGATGTGGGCTGAAAAGCGGCCTCATGAGTGGCTAAGAGGGGTCTTAGGAGTGTTAGGATTGGCTCCCTCAACCCACATCGCTCAGATTAAGCAAAAGGTGTTAAAGGGATATCCCTTTATTGCCCTCTCTCAAAGATTTGGTCCCTGAAAAACACGGGGGTGAGAAAACAACGGGGTTTTCAAAAACAACTTAGCCGATTAGATTCTTTGATAGCTCAAACTGTGCACAAATATCTAGTGAATAATACAAAATAAAAATTGGTCCGAATAAGACCATTGTTTCTATTTTTTCTCAGACCTTTGTTTCGATTTTTTAACAAAAACTAATAATTAAACAATTTCAGTAATCTTAGAAAATAAAATAAAAACATTGGTCCTATTAAAAACAATTTTTAATTTTTATATTGATTAGATAATTGTGCTCAGTTTGAGCTATCAAAGAACTAAATTGGATGACTCGTTTGCAAATGAAGCGTCGTTTTCTCACCCCACGTTTTTTTTGAGAGACCAAATCTTTGGGAAAGGGCAATAAAGGGATATATAATGGGATCATCGTCGACCAAGTGAACGATCAAATGTTTTGCCAAAAATTATTTGTGCGTTTTTTGGGGAATTACAGTACTTATTTTTGAAAAAAATATCAAATCTCTTCAAAACATATTTGAGGCTAATCTACTGAANTCTTAGGAGTGTTAGGATTGGCTCCCTCAACCCACATCGCTCAGATTAAGCAAAAGGTGTTAAAGGGATATCCCTTTATTGCCCTCTCTCAAAGATTTGGTCCCTGAAAAACACGGGGGTGAGAAAACAACGGGGTTTTCAAAAACAACTTAGCCGATTAGATTCTTTGATAGCTCAAACTGTGCACAAATATCTAGTGAATAATACAAAATAAAAATTGGTCCGAATAAGACCATTGTTTCTATTTTTTCTCAGACCTTTGTTTCGATTTTTTAACAAAAACTAATAATTAAACAATTTCAGTAATCTTAGAAAATAAAATAAAAACATTGGTCCTATTAAAAACAATTTTCAATGTTTATATTAATTAGATAATTGTGCTCAGTTTGAGCTATCTAAGAACTAAATTGGATGACTCGTTTTCAAATAAAGCGTCGTTTTCTCACCCCCCGTGTTGTTGAGGGACCAAATCTTTGGGAGAGGGCAATAAGGGATATTTAAACAATTTGAAACCATATGATTTTCAAAATGATCAAAAGTAAATAAAAATAACCTTAAATGCTGATCCTGGGACGGCAATTTCTTGATAGTTCACCGTCAATTCATGTTGTCCTCGTTCATAAGCAATATATTTTGCCTGGTAAGTTCCATTACGATTATCAGTAACCCGAACAGTTGATGGAATACCGGAAGGACCGGTAATATTCGCCTCAATGAAATTCCCACCCTTTGGTGCAATTTTCGCGCAATCGACCGTGAATTCAGTTTCCACATCGACAAATACGTTTTCGCCATCGACACCCGGGCCAAATGTGCGTATAGATCTCGTGTCGACCTTTGGCTTGACCTGAACGGCCCGTGGGAAATTATTGCAGACTTCGCCTCCTAGAGACAAATTAACCACTGCTTGACCAGCCTTTGTTGGGACGTATTTGGCCGTGTAAACCCCATCCTGATTAGTCATTTCGACCTTTAGCTGTGAGCCGTCTGATTGAATGACCTCGACAAATAACTCAGCTTTTCCTGCGCGAGAAGTGTCAACTCTGAAGATTGAAACTTCGCCAACTTTTGCCTCTTCTAAGCCATCGCCAGAAACTGTGACTTTTGTAGCGTCGAATGCGGCCTTGATGTAGGCGGTGAAGGGAGAGCCTGGAATGTGCTGATCGGCAAAAAGGATGTTGATTTGATATTCACCCGGTTCCGTTGGTAAATAATTAACGGAACATGAACCATCTCCATTATCGATACAGTCAATTTTAGCCTAAAATTGTAATTATTAGAAAATTTATTATGAAAAATTTAATTATTAAATCTGGTCATTAATTAATTATCAAATCCAATTATTTATTATAATTATTAATCAAATTATGTATTTAAACATTGAATCTGATTATCAAATCTGATTATTAAATCAAATTATTAAATATAATTCTCAATTTAATTATGTTGTCTTTTTATGTAATCGAATTATTAATTCTTATGAGGTTATCTGATTATGAAATCTTATTGTAAATTGCATTATTAAATCCAATTATTAAATATAGTTAAAATTTGTTATTATTTATTCGAACATTAAGTCTTATCAATAAATCTCATTATTTTATTGATTATTTGATCTAATTATTAAATTTAATCATTTATCTAATTATCAAATCTTATCATTAACTTGAACCAAAACCTTTTTTTTAATTTAAAGGTCACGTGATCGTTTTTGGACTTTGGTGTAATGGGAAAAAAATCTTAAAAACTTCTAAAGAACTCCTTCACTATTTTCAAAAAGTGTTTCAAGCAACTTAAAAAAAATCCTATTTTGGCCACGTGATCATTTTTGGACTATAGTCTATAGTGTAATGGAAAAAAGTCTTAGATTTAAAGTCTTAAAGTTAATCGATAACTTTATAACTGATCTTGTCATTAATGATCAAGCGTCGTAAAATGCGATTAAATGGTGAATGGTCACTACTTGCCCGAAATCGAGTCTACGAGTTAAATCCTATTAGGAAATTAAATTATAAAATCTAATTATTGAATATAATTTTTAAATCTAAGAATTAAATTTCATTATCAAATCAAAATATTATATTATTATTAGATACTATTGTATAGTTATCAAATCTAATTATCCAATCTAATTAATAATTTTATTATTATAATGATAATAACATTTAATTTTTAAAACTTATTATCAAATTCAAGTAAATAATCGAATTATTAAACGTAATTATCAAATTTAATTATAGAATCTACGGCCTGAGTTTTTTTAAAGTGTGAAATTTTTTTCACCGGGCGGCTAGACGGCCAAAATCTCGAGNAAAGTATAGGGAATTTTGGCTGTCTAGCAGCCTGGTGAAAAAGTTTTCACAAAAACTCAGGCTGTGAGTTTAAAATTTAATTATTTTATCAAATTATTAAATCTAGTTATCAAAGATAATTATGAAATTTAATTCTTGAATTTGATTATTACACATACTTATTAACATTTTTATTGTGTATTTATTCTACTAGTTTCGAATTATCTAATTCATTTTCAAGAGTTTTACAGTACTTAAATAAGTTTTTCAAGTTTATAAAATCACAGAAACTTTTAAATCTAGAAAAAGGTTTTGGCCTAAATAATTTTTGAGAAAGTACAAGAAATTTTGACTACTAGGGGTTGAAGGTTTATCGCAAGGGTAATTACTTATTAAATTTAATTATTAAATATACTAATCTAGTTATTATAGAATCCAATAAGGAAATCTTAATATTGATTCTAATTATTTAATCTAAATTTATCAAATTAAAATTGTTTTTTATGAATTTTTAAAAATTTTGTTTAAATTTACCTCGCAAGGTCCCTCGACAGTGAGACCTAATGAGCCATTGCCCGCGCCTTGCGTGTCGATTTTGAATGGCGAAACCTCACCAACTTCTCCGCGTAATAAACCAGGTCCATGTGCCTTGACTTTTGTTGGATCTGGAGGCAATTGTGCTTCAATATGAAATGGTGAACCGTTTATTGGGCAACCGTCGTATTCGATATCAATTCGATAAGTACCCTCTTCAGATGGAGTGAATGAGATTTCATAACCGTTTTCGGTCTCGTGCATTTGTGCGTAAACTTGCTTGCGCGAGGGTGAGGTGATTTTACAGGTTAATTTACCCATACCACCGGCACCAGTTGTGTAGACTTCGAAAGTTTGCTCTTCGCGGACAAAACAGGAATCAATCAAGGAGTGAACTTGAACCATTGAAATATTCAAGGCTAAATTGTATTCTTATTTTTTGTAAAAAACATTACTGTATACCAAATTATTTCGATTATCAACCCTTGATAAAGAAAAAAAATAAGCTCGAAAATGCAAAATTTACGATAATATTCAACCGTCAGAGTTATTTTTGACAAAAATGTCCTAACAAATGTTTTCCAATAATGTTCTCAACAAACCAGATAGAGAGTTAAGCATAAAAAAATTCTTTATTTCATTATTTATAGAGTGCAAAATTTAATTTTTAAAAATGGTTCAGAAAATTTTCAAACTCAAATATGATCATAAATTGATATAACTAGGGCGACGTAGATTTAAAACCAAAAAATATCTTTTTCTTCTGACTAACAGTACCCCAAATTTTTGGTTTAAAACAATCGAAGCTCACAATCTGTAAATTAACGATAGTAATTTTCGAGGTCAAAAATTTTCGAAAAAATACTATTTCAACCATTTTGTCAATAATTTTGCAAAAATAAAGTTGATTCCTTAATTTGATACTGGGGGAGAGGGCAATATCGCCGGCCCAATATCACCGAATTTTCCAATATCGCCGAAATTTTTTGGCAAAAAACTTTCGGCGATATAGGCCCCCAGTACAAGGGGTACTTTATTATGTTTTTTAATGTTTGGGAAAATATTCAGAAGTAACTCTGTGGAACTTTCGTGTTTTGTAAGTCTGAGGGTTAACAAGTAACTTGTTACAAGTTAGTCAATCAGACACCTTGCTTCCTTATTATTTGAAGAGCTGAAATTAATGCGTAAAAAACCTGCATCATTCACACAATAAATTTTTCCCCCAATAGTTGATTATCGATATTTTGATAAATCAAAATAAAATTGCCAAGTTTTTGCCAACAACAATGAGCTGAAGCGTGATGAAATTAGAAAGCATAATTGCGTGAAGTTTAACTCATGAATCAAAGAGATATATATGTTTCGCCGACTGTAATTATTTTTTTGTGCAAATTGTATTTTTTGTATTACTTACGCTTCTTCGAAAGTTTTTGAGATTTCACTGGTTTACTTTTTTCTGCAACTTTTGCCAAAGGCTTGTTTAATGCTTATATTATAAAATTTAAAATTATACCTACCTATAGGGAATTATTTTTGATGGTTTGTGATTTTATCCGGGAAATATGGAAAGTACAGCCTGAGTTTCCTCGTTTACGGCAATTTTTTTGTTCTGCAAAAATACACCAATCAGTGACGGTCATGTCTCAAACTAACCGATCAGTTACAGTTAATTTTGCGGAACAAAAAGTCGACGTAAACGAAAAAACTCAGGCTGTCTATTTTTGAAGAAAAAAAAGTTTGCAAATAAGTAACTTAACTTAACCGGTCATTTCGGGTTTTCGAAACGGCTTATCCGAGTTCTAGTTAAGTTTTACTAAGAACCACTTAGATAGCTCAAAATGACACGCCTATTTACATAAAAAAACAAAACAAAAAATCATTTTTTCATTTTTGTCAAAAACTTAACATAAAAATTTCATAATCTCAAAAGTTTTTCCAAAATCCTCAATGATATTAAAAACAAATATTTATATTATTTACCTTGAGCTATTTGAATCGAAAAGGGAGAATCTGGGATGGCATCTCCACCGTAGGAAACGTGAACTTGAGCTTGTCCATCAGCCATTGCGACATACTGTACAGAATAAGATCCGTCTCCATTATTAGTAATAACCGGATCGGAAATAACTTGACCGTCCGCGTCAATAACGACCACTTCCGGTTTGCCTTTTCCAGCTCCTCGTGCAAAAATGTTAAAATGCGTAGGCTTTTCGGCTTCAACCCCTTTTGGTAGTAATCCTGGTCCATCTGCACGGACTTTTGAGGCATCGTGATTGGGTGAGACTTGAATGTGAATTGGGGCACCGGGGATTTCTTGCTCGGCAAAAAGTACTTGAATCGTGTACATTCCTGGCTCTGGTGGGAGATATTTTACGGTGAAAGTATCATTGTCATTTTTGATAATATCAAAATCGATATCTTCATCTGAAGGACCAGTAACACCGGGTGCGCATTTGATTCCGATGGATACATCACCTATAATATTTTTAAATTCAAATTGTAGCTTTTTTATAAAATGTTTCAATTGTAAAAATGACCTTATTTTTTAAGGAGTTAAATTATATCTTATATTCGGGAAGACTGGCGGATAATAGTTCGAAAGTCGGCAAGGGATTAAGAGGGGTTAGTGTTTTATGCTTGGGTCTTGACTTTTGTGTCGCTCGATCAGAATGGAATTTTTGTTGNTATCGATTACGGGGCCTCTTGAGAATTTTCTGCCACTTTTTTAGCCAAAATTTTTATATAATTCGGCTTTTGAAAACGACTCATCCGATTTAGTTCTTAGATAGCTCAAACTGAGCACGAATTATCTAGTAAATAATAAAATAACAAAAAATGGTCCGAATCAGGCCATTTTTTGAATATTTCCTGAGATTACTGAAATTGTTTAATTATCAGTTTTCGTTAAAATATTGGAAACCATGGTCTGATTCGGACCATTTTGCTTAATTTATTCTTCTCTAAATATTTGTGCTCAGTTTGAGCTATCTAAGAACTCAATCGGATGCTGGCTAAGAAAGTGGCAAAAAATGCCCAGGAGGCCCCGTGATCGATATATATATTATATGATATAATATATGCCTTAGTTTTCTTTTAATTAAGTATTAAATGCTAAGGGATTATTACAGAAATTATTTTATGTAAAACCCTAAACTTGTTTTCATTACAATTGTAAACTGCTAAAATTTTCATAGTGTCAAATTGAAAAAAAATAATGAAATTGAGGTAACCTAACTCAATAAAATTTGAAATTTAAAGAATCAAATTATAGGTTTTTTAATTGAACTCAAGATGCCTATTTTTCGATCAAATTGTTTACCCTAATCGCACCAAAACCTAATCAAAGTCTCACGCTCACGCACCCACATATGATATCGCTGTATCAAAAATAATGCCCTTTACAAGTGTTTTTCTTCTCTTTGGAGATTCGCTTCCAAACATGAAATGCGTCATAATTGTCTCGACTCCTCGACAGTGAAAGTACAACCCGCACACATTATTCCTTCGTTTGTGAAAACATCAGAGGAAGAAATTATTTCGATTACAAGTTGAACCACACATGAGTCATGTGACATGACTAATGTGCGTGGAATGTAATTTTATAACCAAGGTAATTATGACGCATTTCATGTTTTGAAGCGAATCTCCCAAAGAAAAAAATTACTTGTGACTGGCATCATTTTTGATATCACCTTATCTCAAAAGATGAAGTATCTACTTTGTGGGTGTGAGATTTGAATTGAGTTTAAATCCAATTATGATATACAGTGCTTAACTTTTCTAGAGTGTTTGTTCACATTTTAAATAAGACCTGTAAATTGAGATGCTGAAAATTAATATAAAAAACAAACCTTGTCCAGCATCAGAGCAGTCAACAGTGAAATAAGTTGGTTCGTCAGCTTTTAATCCAACTTTTTCAACACCAGGACCATAAACTTGAACATGTTCTGGGTGCGAGTCTTCTTGAACCAAAATTCGCCATGGGGATTTTGGAATATTAATTCCGCCGTAAGAGACGATCACGGTGTGCTTCTGAGATTTTAGTGGGACATAAATACATGTATAAGTTCCGTTTTTGTTATCAATAACTTGAACTGGCACATCATTTCCGTTCGAATCTTTTGCATAGATTTTCATTGGTGCCTCAAGACCAACTCCGGTGCAATCTACAGTGAATTCTGCTGGTTGAGAAACTACCGGAACACCGGTTTCGAGACCAGGTCCAAATGCTGAACACTTTCCGGCTAGGAGTCGAGGGTCATTGGCTTGGATAAGGGCCATGAATGGGGAATTTAAAATGTCCTCTTCGTCGCAAATAACGTGAACAGCGTATTCTCCAGCTTCAGTTGGATAATATCGAACATCACAACTGCCATCACCTTTATCTTCACATTCAATTTGTGCTTTACTCGGACCTGAGGAAAATATTAATTTGGAAATTTGCTAAATTTTTCTTTGGTTTTACTACGTGAATTTATTAACAGACCTGCCTATCTAACTGGGACACTTTTTTGTGCTGAAAATATCTCTCATTGAGACATTTTTTGAGTCGGTTAGTTCACCAGTTAGTGAAAGGGGACTGTTTTAGATGAAATTTGATAAAATTACTAGCGAATGTGCTCCCCAATAAATTGGTCAAATTTCATTGGAGTCAATTACATAAATTGATAAAATTGTCTCAAATTTATCATATCAAATAATGTCTTTTTTGAAGTCAAATGAGTCAATTTTTCTTGGAGTCAAATTACAGATTTTTATTCATTGAAATTCAGAATAAATAATTTCCAATCCACTAATACACAAATAAGCCAAATTATCTCCAAAAGTTATCTTTAATATTAAGAAAATTGTATCTGATTTTCTGGGGTCATATTACATACGCTTTTCAATTTCAAACAAAAACCCATCCAAATAGCAAAATTTAAATTTTGCGGGCTGTTAATGACATCTTTATTTTACGAAAATTGTCATTTTCAACACAAAATTTGCGACTCAAAAAGGTTTGGCATCAGATAATCTTTTTCCGGATTTAATTCATAAATTTATGTCAATAAAAATTACCTTCAATTGAAAAACCCAATTGACCAATCGATTCGCCAATAGTTTCAACTACAAAATCAGAAGTATGATCGACCATACCACCATGTAGTCCAGGACCATAGGCTCTCACTTGTTGAGTTGCAGCTTCGGCACCAACAAAAACTTCGAAGGGCGATTTTGCGATATCAGCTCCACCAAAAGTGATAGAAATGACGTATTTACCTTCTCGTCTGGGATAATATGCACAACTGTATTCGTTACCACTTTGATCTTGGTGCATTTCGACGGGTTCGGGATTACCTAGAGACAATTTTTAGACTACAATCCAGCAGAATTTGCGATAATCTATGAAAAATTAACTATGCCGGTTTATTTGTTGGGAAGTGAAATGCGTCCGCGTGGGACCTTTGATAGGAAATCATTGATAGAAATAATCGGCAGAAATATTTCAGAAATACCTTCTTAAAAATTTACTGATGAGCAGAATGCTCGGAGGAAACCTCGACAAAAGTCTGAAATAATTTATTCGAAATTCTTCTTGATAAGCTAATTTGTGGTAGTTCAATATCCTATATCAAACCGAACTCAATCCAGATCTTCCCACCAGGTAGGATGTAAATTATTAAAATCCGACAAAATTTCAACAAATTTACATTTATTTTGACACGGAAAAATTAAGTTTTTATTAACACTTATTTGCAATGTCTTTCGTGAGCACCATATCCTTTTTAAATTCAACCTCGAATCTGAGATGACCGTTAAATTTGGTGAGGTAGAGAGTCGCGACAAACTGAATGACTCGAGTCAAGCCTCTCTTTAGTTTTGTACCAACCCAGGACTTCAAGTTGAAGTCTTGGGTTAGCACAAACAATAAAAAGAGAAACACGCTCAGCTTTGGCACGCTCCTTTGGTCATCTCGGATTTGAGGTTAACTTTAACTTAAAGACGATTTGAAAGGAATTTCAAAAGTCAAAAATCGG
>SCLH01000189.1:86217-103538 GCA_004367855.1 Oikopleura vanhoeffeni
AAACTTTGCTAATATGGCTCAATTTATAAGTATAATCGAGTCTGGGTACAGATTCATGTCTAAAGTCTACGAGTTAATTAAATAGTTCCGAACATAAATTTTTATATTTTTAAGTGATTTCAAATTAATTGTCAGTCAATTGAGTCAAAAAATATCTTAAATCTGGAAAGAGGGCCCATTTTTAGTAAATCAAGCCAAAATTTTAATAAAAAATATTAGCGCCACCGCAAAAAGATCTAATTGTCAAATATAATCTAGTTGTTTTTGCTCAAAACAAAAATTAATTTGTTAAAATTGTCTAATTTTAATGTTTATTAAAACACATGAAATATTTTTAGGAAAACATTATTCAAAAATTTAAATAAGGGAAATTTCTCACCTTTTGGTCCTCTAATATTGACTTTCAATTCTGCCTCTCCAGCTCCAGTAACATTAATGTAAAAATCTCCTTTTTCTGTGACTCTAACTCCTCTTGGTTGAAGTCCTCTTCCATAGGCTCTGCACAAAGATGCATCAAAAGCTGGAGTAATTTCTACAGCTACTGGACATCCAGGAACGATCATTTCAGCAAATGAAACATTCACGACAAAAACCCCTTTAACATCTGGCAAATACTGTACTTGAACTTTGCCCTCTTCAGTTTCTTCCATTTCAAATTGAATGGGTTTTCCTGATGGGTCGACAATTTCGACTGTTGGGACACCCTTACCAGCTCCTAAGGATATTTATGTTTGCTATGCGTTTTTCAGATTTTGTTTTTGATAAATTGAATTTGTTATTATAAATTATGTAAATTTATATCAAAAACGTTGAAACAATAAGTTAGAAATAGAATTTTCGAGGCTTTTAAGATAGTGGCGGTAAAAAACGCGGGCCAAAAATTTTTATTTCTAAATTGCATAAAAACGATAAAAAAATTCCAAAAGAAATTTTCACTACCAAAAATTTTTGTATTTAAAAAATTTTTCAAAAAAATTTCCAACTTTTTTTTGATATTTTTTTTGTTAATTTCTTATTAAATGAAAACTCCTCAATTATAATCAGGGTTGCAAATGGAATCATCTCCGACCGGATTTTTCATCCCCATCTCATGATGATCCCTTCCCTGTTCTATCTCCTAAAAACGGAATCCATCCNTCATTGTTTGGCTCAACAATTATGCAAATTTAACCCCAGTTTATCAGACTGTGACAAACGGTTAATACGTACATATAATCGAAAAATAACACTCTGATGATTTTAAAGCTCTTCGTATCAATATTTCGTATTTCAAAAATGAGTACTTTAAAGAATTGGGTTGTGGTGCGTATGTATCTTTTGATTCGCGAGTATTAAACCCCATCAGTTGACATTAAATAAACATGTTTTTCATAATAAGTGCACATTTCCAATTCCAGTATGTGTTATGTAAAAGACTGTCTTTAAGGGTGTTCGTGTCGCTCATACGGTTGTTTTTGAAGTTTTTTGACGGAGTTTTACTTGCTTAACTCGCAAAGAATGTATTTTATTAACTTTTTTCACATAACAGAGAATTCTTCAATTAAATTTCAAATTCAATTTTGATATGATACAATACAACCTACGCTCATACAGGTACCTTGAATAAGCCTTCAAAAAATAGATTTAAAGTGTTTTTTCTCTTACAAGGTGCATCGTTTTTATTTTTATTTTTTGTGTAAGGCTTCAGACCAGCAATATTAAGAATCCATTGGACCCAGTTTCTAAAAATTTAATTTTGACAGACAATTTTTTTGTTTAATTTCTGGTAATTTTTTCATTTTTTTTTCATGTGTTTTCCGTCAAAAGCAGAATTTGGAAAAAACTGGCTCTAATGGATGGTTGATATTGCCGCTTTAGTGCCNAATAATAAAAATTGTAGGAAGAGATAGAATTTTAGTATTTTGGAAAGTGCAAGGTACTTATGTGGCCGGTTATTGGATTGTACCATATCCCAATTTAACTTGAGAAAATTTTAAAGACTTTTTTTAGGTTGATCAATTCTGAAGAAATCAGCGATTGCAATAAAATTGAACAAAGCGAAGTAAATAATATACTGTATCTTATTTAATATGATTTATATGTATTTCATTAGTCGACTATTTTGCTATTAAAAATAGTTTTTTCACAACGTTTCGAATTTATTATTCATTTTCAGGTAATGATTGAGAAATAGAAATTATTTTTTGAACGAAAAGTTGACACAAAAATCAATTACTCGATCATTACCTGGAGATGAATAATAAATTCAAACGTTGTAAAAAAAATATTTTCAATAGCAAAATATTATATATATTTGTGCCTCAAAACCGAATACAATATTTCGAAATGAGTTCTGCAATATTCGTTTTTAAGCTGAAAGTTTGTAATTTTCAAAAGGCCGGCTAGGTTTTTATAAGTTACAAAATAATTTTTCAAATTAGTATATCCCAATGGCAGTCTGAAATATGGTGATAAATTCCGTGAAAAGGATACTTTTATGGTGCATGACTCGCTTGTTGATGCTCACGCGCTCTATAAAATAATTCTCGTTTTGTTTGGCCGATATAAAAGGAGTTGCAACTACAAGTGAATCTGTACACAGCATTTGAAGTAAAAAATAAATCTAGACGAGGTTCAAACGTTTGTTCTGAGCTGAATAAAAGTTGCTTGAGTTTCATGTTCTAAAACCCAGGAGATATTTGTCTGAATTTTTCGAAAAAAGTAGCAAAAAGTTTTTTGTGTGATCGTACCGGTATTTTTACCGGTCCAAAAAGTCATTTTTCGACTTTTATCTGTTCAATTTCATTTAGCGATGTACTTAGCGAGTATTAACATAATTTTTTGTGAGCATACCTAAATTTGTTAGTTAAAAAAAGTTATGCGCTCAGATATTATTTTTTTCTTTAATTTGCCTACAATCACTGATAAAGTCCTCAAAATGGCTGTTTTTGGTACCCTGAGCGCTAGTTCAATTACATTTGGAGCACAGTAAGCAAATTTTTTCGCGGAAAAAAAGCACTTTCCTAAAATTGCGAGTTCGTGATTTTTATGCGCTCAGTATTTTGCTATCTTTTGTAGTGATGGTTTTATGCGCAGTCAAAGTTTTGCTTCCTGAAGGATTCCATGCCACTTAAAAAATCGTGAAATATGTAAAATTAAAATGATCTAACATAGGGTGGAAACCTTACTGATGAACATTTGGACATGTTTTTTTGCCGTTTGTCTCAGTTCAGGTAAAATAGGTCAAAATAAACGGCGAAGAAAAAAGGCAATATTAGACGTCCTCGCATTATTATGTTTGAAATAAATAATCGTTGTAAAAATTGGTCGTTTTGTTCTTTAAGAGTTAAGGGGTTTTAGCCGCTCCACGAACTCTGGGCTTTGATTCATACGGTTTAAATGGGTTTACGAAATAGCAGGGAGAAATAGGTCGTTTTGCGCGAGACCCTCAAATCACTCAAAAAATGTTTTCTTGGCTACTACGGGCGAATTTATCAAAAATATTTTAAAAGGAAGTCACAGCTGCGATTTGTTTTATTAAAAGCTACAAACAATCTCCTACTTCAAAATCTACGAACTCAATTTTGCAGAGCTACATTTACGAATTTAGAGCTTTAGAATAATCCAAAAAGCCAATTTGTATCCTAGCCTTTATCTGTGAATCAAAGTCAAACAGATTTGATGATAGCACACATTTCGGTCGTTTAAGATTGTAAGCTTACACTTATCTACGAGGTTTAAATTTCAAAGAAGCCTTTTTAAATTTACACTGTAACTCCATGTAGAACTTTTCGATGTGCATTAATTACCGCAAAGCTGGCGATGACCTATATGAGCTTTTTTGTTATTTCGTTCTGTCATTAAAGCCGAAAACAAGTCAATCTATTTATTTTAATAAAAATACTTCTCAACATTTTCTAAGTATTCAAACTGAAAAAAAATGTTCGCCAAAATTTTTGCAACCAGCAATTAAAAAAATAGAAAAAAAATTTTCGAAAATTTTTTCAAAAGTTTTCTTAATTTTTTTAAATGTTAAAAAGTCCGCAAAAAAATTCAGAAAATTTTTTTTTTCCATTGTAGAGAAAATACTCAGAAAAAATTCGAAAATTCAAAAAACTGTAAAATGAAACATCTATCTGAGATTAGGTACGAAAAATCGGTACTAACTTAGTTTCAACGAGCGGTAATTTGATAATAAAATAATTTAAGTCGGATCAAACGGCATCCTCTTTCTCACTTTAGTTTTGTTCTCGAAAAATCGAGGTTGAGAGCCAAAAATATAATTGAATTTTTTATTTTTTTTCCAAAAAGTGTGTTAATTTCATTATTAATGAGCGTTGAGCCCAAAATACGATTTCGCAGCTGTTTATATAATATTCGAAGACACAAAAATCCTAATTTTTGATCCGTGAACACCAAAAATTTTTATAATTTTTTCCATGTTTGCATAAAAAACTCCTCAAAATTCAGAAAATCCACCTATAGTTTATGTCGAAATTAATGTGTAAAGCTAAGTATCGACTCGATTGATTTCTCGTGAAATATCTGCAAATAAGAGCTTATGAGAAAAACGGAAATCTAATTTGTAATCTTCCTTTATCTGGAAAAATTACATACAATATTTGACCGATTACACAATATTACAGATGTAAAGCATACATTTCCAAACGAAAATCTATCTCCCCGGACCATAATCCCAATGAGCTCAAATTACACAGATCAAGTAACATATCATCCATCTTAGCTGGGCTTTTTGATCCGGGACGGACCATCTGAAACGAAACCGTTGTTGTAATTTTAGACTTAAAACCTACTTCTCGAGAATTACATGTGGCAAAATAGTTAATTTACAAATATCTTCAGAGTAAGGTAGGTTTCTTTTTTTTCACAAACGTTACACTTGAGTCCGCGTTGTGATGGTTCATCTGAGAAAACTCTTCTGACAACCAATCAAACGGCGAAATCAGTGTAACCAGTTGGAAAAAAGAAGGTAAAACTAACACCCTGTATTCCTATTAATGAAAGTGGCTTTTATGCATTTCCGGCCTAAATCGAAAATGAATTTTTCCACCAGAGCCCATCACCGATCGGTAGGTCACGTGAAAAAAAATTCGAAAAAAGTCGATTCTTCGAGAGGCGCAAAAGAAAGCCCCGAAAACTGATCAGAAAGTAAACAACTCAGAGATATTGGTAGTTTAGTGGTTAAATTTACCAACGTTTATTGTTAATCATTGTAGAACATACTTAATTTTTCTAAGGAAAAAAATCGAAATTTCGAAAAACATTTTGAAATGCTTGGTTGTAAACACGGCTTAAAAGCGTACTTAACTTGGCACCCGAAATCAATTGGAGCATGTTTTGTTTAGGTACCCTTGGTCATGGAACGATTACGGAAAACCATAGCTATATCGAAGAAAATGGTTTTGCATCACGCAACTAAAAAAGCTCAATAAGAGAAATCTGTTATCAGTTGATTGAATCGTCACCGGTTATAAACTGGAAATAATTTTGGTAGTTCTGAGTCGTGGGCCCATTTTTCTTCAAATAGCCGGAAAGCTAATTTAGTTTGTTGGTTCCCCAAAAAATTAAATTCAAAATACCGGAAAATTTTATCTAAACATTACTGCTTTGAACTATACTGTTTGGATGAATTCCTAGAAGAAAAAAACGATTCCATTTTTTTTCAAAATTATACGAAAATGCGTAATAATCGATCTCGGGTACGCTGAACCGGTTGTCGATAAAAAAGGAAAAATTTCCATTGAGCTTTAGTGGCAAGTGAATGCAAAAAACGTTCTCGATATACTAGGTTTCCGAATCGTCCATGACTAGGGTGGGTAACCTAAAAAAAATTACCTTACAGGGAGTAACCCACGCGGGTTTTATTCGATCTCAGACATGTAGAAAGCTAATTTTATGATCTCATTTGTTACGTAAATCCTAAAAAATAAAAAAAAATTTCGATGTAAAAAAATGTCCAAAATTTCTATTTTTCTAAGTATACATTCTTTTAGCCTTAACTAAAGTGAAATCCGTTGACGCTGATTTTTGTTGATGAGTATTAGATGTCATCTTAAAAAAAGAAATAAAATTTTTTTAATTTTCGAAAAAAGAAAAATCTGAAATTTTCTAGATTGATAAAATCGCGTACCACGCGGATTGATCGCTCCAGACAGGAAAAGCTAATTCATCGCATTCTGATTTTTACGGTTTCAATCCAGAAAAATTAAAAAAAAAATTTCGATGTAAAAAATTTCCAAAATTTCTATTTTATAAGTAGACACTTCCCTTCTATGTCTGTAACTTTAAGTGAAACCGTGACGTTGAATTTTGTTGCATGAGACTTGATTTTTAACTTAAAAAAAAAATAAATTTTTTAATTCGAAAATTTTTTGAAATTTCTTAGATTGATCAAATCGACGACTTATATTCGCCTCAACCAATGGTAAGATGCTATTTATCTCATTCTTAATTTTATCGGTTTTCATCCAAAAAAATTAAAAAAATAAAAAATCGATGTCTAAAAATTCCTAATGTACTTCTAAATTGACTCGTTCATTTTCCAGCTTATTCGATCAGGAATACGTGTTTATAGAAAGACACCGATGAATACAGTCACTGGTGAAATTTAACTGGCCTGTCTTAAAATATGCTTGTTTGAAAACTATAAGAAAAAATTATCATTCCAAGAAAAATATCTGTATTTCAGGTTGGGAAGCAAAACTTGACCGCGCAAAACAGAAAACAAGATAGCAAATATGAGGCATAAAAATCACGAGCGAATATTTAAGAAAGGGCTTTTTCTCGCGAAAATTTGCTTACTGTCTCCGAGAACACTGAACTAGGCTCAGCGGACCCAAAACACCATATGTTGAGGACTTTATCAGTGATGAGGCAATTAAGAAAAAAAATAATATCTGAGGCATAACTTTTTAAACACACACAAATTGAGTAGCTCACAAAAATCAGAAAAGTTATGTAAGTAAACTCGCTAAGATGAAATGAACAGATAAAAAGTCGAGACAAATGACTTTTTGTGACCGGTAAAATAACCGCGTACGACTCAACTACAAACTTTTTGTCATCTTTTTTCGAAAATTCAGACAAATATCTCCTGGGTCTTAGAACATCGAACTCAAGCAACTTTATTCAGCTCAGAAAATACGTTGAAATCTAAATGAGTGGTCTCCCTTAAGCCTTATTAAAATCAGAGTCCCATCCCTTAAAGGTCCAACTCTTACAAATAACGTAGTTAGGCCAAATTTTAGCGTATTGAAAAAATACGGATTGTCCTTATAGACAGCCGTCAATAAAAATTTTGTTAATCACTTTAAAAATCCGGTTTATGCTCGTATTTTAGAACACGTGATTTTGCAAGCGAACTTTGGAAACAAGGTTTGTCGCTACAGTTATGTCATGATTTAAGTAAAAATGGCCATAGTGTTTTAGGAACTACTGCAATTAGGCTTGCCGATGGAAACCTACGAGACTATATATCAATAGAGCAATTAAATTCGCATCTTCGGGGAATTGTTTTTGATAGTTCAGACCGTTGACGTAATGGCGATTTCCCGGTGGTCCGTTTTTCAAAGTTGTTCAAAGGCTAAACCGGTCTGTAGATAAGTGAACACGCAGGAGTTCGATCTGATATAATTACATCTGACGTATTATGAGTCAACACTACAGCAAATTAGTCTTGTAACGGTTCTCTATCTTCTAACGGATAACGTATGACAATGGTAAAGAGTTCCTATACGTCATTAAGAACCTCAAAATCTATATGACGTCAGATGTAATATATCATAATTATCGAACTCGCGGGCCGTATTATCTACAGACAGATTGGCCTGAATACAACACTTGAAGAGATTGGACCGACGGAAATCGCCATTACGATCAACGTCTGAAAATTCAAACGAAAAAAGCCACCGAAAGATGCGAATTGAATGCTTTATCTGCAATTGTAATCATGGGGTTTCATAATACGGGAAAGCTAATTGTACTAGTCCTAAAAAACCACCTTAGACTCCACTTCGGTTTTCAGAATAAAAATGCGAAAAAGTTGCCGGTTGTCCGCTTAGACAAAAAGGTCACAGTATCATTTAATAATGTTTGTTGAAATATTTAGCTTGAACATCAATTTGAATACTGCTACAAGCAATATATCTTTGTATACTCGGTGAAAATCTCGCCCTCGGAATTAATAGCCATGATGAAATCGATTAAAGGTTTGTAGAGCGAAATTGTGTTACAATCTGTTAGGTTTCGGTATACCGCATATCTATGACAACTAAATTATCTTGTTCTAAATATGCACATCCCTACATTCTAGAGTCATTCATGCATAGATTTGGCACGACTTTGCGAAAAAACTCTATAACATGTCGTTGAGCCGGTCGGAAGGTATCATAAATACATGTTCTACTTCTAAAAATAAACTATTGGTCTGAATTTTGCCAAAATATTTTGCATTTTCTTAACCCGTAACACCGATGTTGCTATTACTCTTTTTTGCGTCATGGTAAGTGTTTCGATTGATTTGAAAATATAAGATAGGAGGTGGCATCAACCGGAAGATGAAGTCAATAATAACTTACGAAAGTAATTAGTTAGTTTATTTTTTGTGCTTATTATCGTTAGCTCAATCAGAATTATAGGAAACAGCCCTTAAAATAATTTTACTATTTGGAAAGATTTGAGCAATTTTTCTTGTAAATAGAAAAATTTAAAAAAAATCAAGCAAGATGCAATTTTCATAATATGAAAATTTTCCCCATTTTTTGTCCAAAATTTTCTGCTGATAATGAAATTGTTGGTAAAAACAAAAACAATAGCCATTTAACTTTTTCATGGATTCCTACATATTCTGACCGCTGTTTAAAAATCATAAAATTTTAATTTTTCATGACGTTTTTAAAAAATTATGAAAATTTCGCAAATCAAGTTCAAAATTTTTTATTAGTCGTTTTTGAACTCTCATAAAAATCAAGGCAGAATCACAATATTAAAGTTCTGGTATTTTACGAATTGCAGTAGTCAACTAATCGTAGGTTGCGGTTTCTCATTTGAAACTGTTGAGAAATTTTAACACGCTGTACACTCGAGAGTGCATTTGGCACTAAAATTTTAAAAACATTATGGCATGAAAAAATTACCAGAAAAATTGCGGTGTTTTATAGCGTCATTTTTTTGAATAGTCAGGTACCATTTTCAATATCAAAACGCATTTGAAGTCAATTTTCCTCAAGAACAAGTTGTTTCCTATTGTTGCATTTTGACCAATTCTCATGAACAAAAACTTTATACGGGGAAAATGTTTTTAATACGCAACATAAAAACAGACTTTGTTAACGCATACAACCGACAATGTTCTGACGTTATTAATTATCCTCTTCTAAAAAAAATCTGTAGTCGGGTTAGTTGGAATGGAGTACAGTGAACGTGTTTTTTTATATTTCGCCAGATAAATTAGTAATGTTTAGAAAATAAAAATTGAAGTTTGTAAGAAGGAACAACTTTAGTGAAGATAAAAAAAAAGAATTTCCACATTGTTTTCTTTCAAATAATGCTCTAAACAATGTAGCATCTGCTCGATTATGCACCCCTTAATCATTTTCCAACATTTTAAATAAAAGAATATTTTCGTACATAATCGAATAAAAAAATGAAACATGAATCTAAAATATATTTATAAATAAATTTTAAAGTGAGGTCAAATCTTTGACATGTTTAAGCAAAAACTCAACACAATAAGTTTTAAATTTTCATAATAATTTCAAATAAAAATAAGATATGGTCCACATTAGAAATAAAAACGGAGATTCAGAAAATTTGTCCCTTAGCTTGGGAACATTTATATATCTAAAATTTCATATTTATAGCTCCAGACGTTATTATTGACAACACCGAAGTTAACTTGGTCTCAGTCAGAGAGACCCACGTATTGATAAGAAAACTACATTGGTTCCTCATTTCTATGTATATCCAAATTCCCGCAAAGTACTGCTGTGAAACATATAATAGCGTTTTATATTGCAAATTATCTAAAATGCCTCTGTCGAGTTCCCATCCAGACACAACTGGTGAATACCGTAAATCTGCATCCAATATTTGTCGCAAAGCCCATGGTAACACATTAAGAAAAAACAAACGAGGTACGAACGTACCAGCCACGTTCCAACTGCCGTTAGCGGCTTCCGATTGATAGCATATGCCAGTAATAGCCCACGAGCTCGGATGTCGTTTGGCTACTAAGAGCTCGATAGCTCTGTGAAGAGGTTCCGTTCGGCCCAGCGTTTGCAATTGAACAAACGGCCTAATCTCGAATGGCCGAAACTAAATTGATTTTATACAGAGATTATTGCTAAAAAATACTATATATATATTGAACTGGGCGTTTCTGCGAATTAATTTTATTGTAAATAAAAGAAAATATTATTTTGGTTTTGTTTATTTTTTCGAAGTAAAAGTTGGTATAATATATTTTTATCTTACTTGTAGCTATTTTAACATATGTTTGTTAACATAATTTTCAAATATACTGAAAACGTTTTCAAACACAGGTTTGTATTTATAGGAAAGATAAAATTCGTTAACCCGTGTACGGACAGTCCGATGGACTGAGTTGGGCAGCATGCGCGTTCTAATCGAAAACTGCATTCTAAGTTGTATGAAATTTATAATGCTCGTTTCACAATTTCTATTTTGTTCAAATAATTTTTTCTGGTTCGTGAATAGAAATTATAAAACCTAAAAAAATTTTGCAGTCCTCATACAGAAGATTATAAACTCAATAAACTACCTCGAAATTCCAAATAATAAAAACTAATTTTTTTAGATAATAGAATTTAAGATCCATTTTTAGGAAATTAATTCAGGATGATTCAGTGTCTATTCAGCATTTTTAAAGGGGCACCGCATTAACGACGTATAATGACTTTTTAAGGGCGAACAACCACTTTTTGATCTAACTCGTAAAAGTTAATCATCGGCAACCTATAATCTAAAAATATAAATTAAATGTGTGTAAATATTTGCTTACGAAGTGATTATAATTTAGTAAATAGTTCTCTTAAATGGAGCATTGCCATTCACGCGAAGATCGTAGCTATTCGACTCAGGATCCAAATGAATTCATGTAAAAGACAACACCGAAAAATAAATTAAAATTTTACTCATAATAATTTAAAATTACACATTTTGAACTTGGTCTCAAAAATGTCTATTTTTAAACGAGTTGGTCTGAACTTTTCTAGACATTACCGTAAAAACGACATATAATTGTTACTGTAGCTTTAAAGGTTACAGGTAACAACGCAAATAGAAAAAAATAAATACTTACATTTTTATTTACATTTGCAAACTTTTTTAATAATCATCCCGAACAATATTGCTATAGAACATGTTAATAATAACTGTCAAAAATCTACTTATTATTTTTGATATAAAATACTTAAGGAGTTACCCACGCGGGTTTTATTCGGCTCTCAGAATGGTGAAAGCGAATCTTTATCGCATTCTCATTTTGTTACGGTTCATCCAAAAAAATTTAAAAAAAAAATTCGAGTAAAAAAATTCCAAATTTCCATAAAGAAAATTATTTTTTTCTTAACGTATAAATTTCTGATGCTGTAACTCAATGACCGTTGCGCTGATTTTGTTGCATGAGTTCACTTTGATTAATCTTGAAAAAAGAAATAAAAAAATTTTATTTTCAGAAAAGAAAAATCTGCCTGAATTTCTTAGATGAGCAAATCGACGTACCACGTGGGTTATTTCGGCTCTCAGACATGGAGAAGCTAATTTTATCGCATTCTCATTTGTATCGGTTTCAATCCAAAAATTGAAAAAAAAAAAATTTCGATGAAAAATTCCAACAATCCTATTTTTCTAAGTATAAATTTCTTCTATGCTTAACTGTGAAAGTTGAAATCGTTGACCGCGATGTTTTGTTGCATGAGTTACTGATTCAATCTTGAAAAAAGAAATAAAAATTTTATATTTCGGAAAAAAAATTTTGAATTGTAGATGCTAAATCGACGACTTATCTTTCGCTTCAGACATGGTAATGCTAATTTTATCTCATTCTACATTTTGTATCGTTTTCATTCAAAAAATAAAATTCATGTAAAAAAATGTCCAAAATTTCTATTTTTCTAAGATTTTTTTTTTATTTCTAAAAAATAATTGAAATAGTGAAAGTTTTATTAAGAAAGACGTATATAACAAAAACGTTTTCAAAATGTTTTCGAAAAAACAGCAAAAATCAAAAGAAATATACAATTGCTGAGAATTTGAAATAATTAAAACTTAAAATTACACCAAAAAAGTATGACTCAAGTTTTTTTTAGCATCCCGTTATCTGACCACTTCCTTCCAAATGAACGTCGGTGATTTTCGTTGATTTTTTGTGTATCGGGTATTTAGCGATAGTTTGGAAGAATTGGGTCTACTGCGTAAATTGACTGGTTTATAAACGGGGCTTAGTTTTCTGGGCGAAATCTTAATTCTTAACATTGTTCAACTTCAGGTCAATCTAATGAATTCAGGAAATTTAATTCCTTATCTTCCGAATGAGCATTTTTAAAGTTTTTTCGTCATTATGAGCAAAGTTAAAATGGATAATTTTTGTAAATTATTTCAGTAAACTGCACATATAAACATTTGATTGAAATGTGAACCATAAAGTGTAAAAATGTGAAAAATATATGTCGCTTTTGTAAATTTTAGCCTGGGCAATGTTGATAGGTTAATAGTCCGTATCCTGCGCGCTTTGATTAATTGTCTGATCAGTAATGAAGTTTTGAAATATCAAACAAGCTGACCCAAAACCTTTTGATAGAAAATCAATAGATGTTTTCACAAGCAAATGTATAAGAAAAAATAGACAGAGAAAAATAGCTTATTTCGACCAGGAATTACGTGTTTATGAGCTAAGACACCGAAATACATTCACTGTGTGAATTAACTGGCTTTCATACAAATATGCATTTGTTGAAAAACATAAAAAAAATAATAATCTTCCAAGGAAATTTTNTACAAAAAAACGGCTTCATTCTAAACATTAGTCTAAAAAAAGATAGAGTTTGAAGTCGAAAAACTAGAAAAATCGGCGTTCAAGTGAGATTCTAGATAAAAAAAAATGTCAAAATTTGGAAAAAATCCTTCCGACCACATTTTTGTTTTTATTTATCCGCTACTTTGTGTAAATTTTGAGACGCTTTGTATGTGGCGTCTCAAAGAAGATAGATTTTAAAAAAACCGTTAAGTGCTCTATAATAGATTCATCACCTGGTGGTGTGATGTAACAAGGTTGACTTTGAGATGTGTAATCGTTAGACGAAGGCTAGATCTACAAACAAGTTTATTCAGATTTTTTACAACTGCCCTAGAACTGTTCTGAGGCGTGATTGAAAGGTACCAAAAAGCGACACCTACCCCCTTAAAAATAGTTTTTTTATAAAGTTTCGAATTTATTATTCATCTCCAGGTAATAATTGAGTAATTGATTTTTGTGTCAACTTTTAGTTCAAAAAATTATTTCTATTTCTCAATCATTACCTGGAGATGAATAATTAATTCGAAACGTTGTAAAAAACTATTTTTTATAGCAAAATATTATACATTTCAAAATAATTCAGAAAAACTTTTGTTCGACCACTGAAAGACTTCAATCAGAAGCGTATCATATAAGAATAAACAGACCGAATTTGAACGATCAAACCGAATCTCGAAAGTATTTCAAACTATTTTGAAATGAGAAAAACTTAAAATTGGACTTTTACAAAAAAAAATTTCCTAGGAAAATTAAGTCCATAATATATACTGTTAGTGACATACAGTATACACACTGTATTTGCAACACAGTTTTGAATTATTTTAACAACAAAAAAAATTATTTAGGTAAAGTCTCGATTTATGTAGACAAATATTTTAGCCATAAATGTTTTATAGATTTTATTTATCAGCTACTTTAAAGTTTACTGTATTCATTTCAAATGAAAAATTGCTTGATAATGTATTGATAATAAATACGAAAACGTTCACACCAGAAAAATGAGAAATATAAATGTAACTGTTATTTCGACACCTCCGATAGCAAACGCGCGTTTTTTGAGTGTTTTTTCAAAGACGATTTATCTAGTAAAAATAATCAATCTGAAGAAATTCAGATTATACAAAGTAAACTGACAAGTGGCAACTTGTGTTCGAAACGTTTTATCTGAAAATTTTGAAGTGGCAAAAAGTTTCCGATCAAGAGAAAAAAAANATTTTTATGTCATGCATCGTTTTCGGTGGGTCATATTCACCAATAAAAAAATGTTCATATCAATTTCGTTCACTCAATTCTCACAAAAGATATTTTAGTTTTAAAAAGAGCTTATTTTTCTCCAGCAAATTGCTGGAAGCACCCACAATCCCCTTTAATGAAAAATTGCTTGATAATGTATTGATAATAAATACGAAAACGTTCGCACCAAAAAAATGAGAAATATAAATTTAACTGTTATTTCGACACTTCCGATAGCAAACGCGCGTTTTTTGGGTGTTTTTTAAAAAGACGATTTATAAAGTAAAAATAATCAATCTGAAGAAATTCAGATTATACAAAGTTAACTGACAAGTGGCAACTTGTGTTCGAAACGTTTTATCTGAAAATTTCGAAGTGGCAAAAAGTTTCCGATCAAGAGAAAAAAAAATGAAAAAAGTGGAAATCTGTCCAAATGCACCGACCCCCTTTGCGACGGACCACCCCCTTAAGTCAATATTGAACGTTTAAACAGTTGATTGCGTCTTGTTGACGGTGAAATTTCCTTAATATAAAATTCGCAGTTATCGGAAATTTGTTAGATAAGCGAGAAAGCCTGACATTCACTGGTTAATTTTAAAATCGGAGAATGTGTAGATTATGCGTTATTTTTCTGACAACAACACTTAAATGGTGCTTTTGTACGAATTTATTCACAAAAATTGTCTTATTTCATACCATCTTATTACGCCAACTGATTGTTTTTTTGATGCGAAAAATTTGTTCGAGTGTATTTTGTCATTGTTTGGCTCAACAATTATGCAAATTTAACCCAGGTTTTATCAGACGGACAAAACGTTGATACGTACAATATAATCGAAAATAACACTCTGATGATTTTTAAAGCTCTTCGTATCAACATTTCGTATTTCAAAAATATATTTAAAGAATTTGGGTGTGCGTATGTATTCTTTTGATTCGCGAGTTATTTAAAACCCCATCAGTTGACATTAAATAAACATGATGTTTTCATATAAGTGCACATTTCCAATTTCCAGTATGTGTTATGTAAAAGACTGTCTTTAAACCCCCTCACACCAACCATTGAAATTCCCCTCACACCCAAAACGCCATTCGGGACGCCACTTTGGGCGGTTATTTGCGGAGATAATAAATGCCGCGATAAAATATCATTATTTTTAATGACACAAAGATCAAGGATAGACTTAAATTGAGAGGCTTATAATTTTTTTTTTTTAATTGGATGTTGTCGTTGTCGATAAATGCAGACAAAAATAGAGAATTTAGTTCCGGTTTACATCATCGGGAAAAAACCATAACACATTTCAAAATCACATATGATAACAAAATATTTAATTAGAAGACTGGCTACTCTAAATATAGTAACTGATTTAAAAAAGCTATCTCAATCGTCTGAAAAAAAAAGTTTTCGTATCCCTTAGCGCCAAAATGCACGCACAAAAATCAGAAGAAAGTTATGAAATAGTTTTCGACTCGAACTCTGAAGTTTATTACGCTGAATTTGGAAATTGAAATTAGTACAAATTATATTAAATTATTGAAACAGACTTTAAATTTTTTTTAATTTTATTTTTTCAAAAATTTAATTATCTTTGTTCAATATAAGCCGAAAAAAAATGAAGTTAAGTTTTTCTTAACAAAACAAATATTCCAGAGTGATAAGGAAAATTATAAAATAAGTCAACCATGGCTTCTGAATCTTTTCTCTGAGTGAAAATATCTCTTTCATTAGCATAACAAACATTGATTTAATTTATATTTTTTCTGTATCAAAAAGTACAAATTTCAAAAATCGGTAAAAACTATTTTTGAAGATTAAAATAAATGTATTTGATCAAAATGTAAAGCCACTAAAAAGAGGAACCAACTTAGTTTTTCGGCCTGCTGTAGGCTTGATTACTTCCGCGGGATATAAAATAAATCAAGCTTCAGCTAGATTTGCAGCAGCTTAAAAGACTTGATCGTTCGTATTTTTGTCTAGATGGCGTAAATACAATTTTTATTAACTCAATTATTCATCCGACTGAAATCATTATTAATCTATAATTAAAAAACATGAAATTGAAAATTTTAAAATTGCCTTATTATACTGAACAAGATCTCGAGATCTTTGTTGACTACTTAGATAATGATACACAGACTGAGGATCTAGCGGTGATTCTGAAGATGAATGGATGAAAAGGCAATGATTAAAAATGTTAAATTCGTTGAAGAAACTAGAGATTCTTATTAATTCTATCAAAAAATTAAACTATTTCCTTCAAAATTAATAAATTCGCGAAAACTAGAGTTTTTTATTTTTTATCGAGTTTTTAGAGAAATCACTTTGCAGAAAAAATTAAACTCTCAATTAAAGACCAGATGAAAAAAAAAATAATACCAGAAGTAGCCTCAGATAATTTCCTAAAATCTGAGTTTCCTCAAAATTTTAATTTTATGTGTCGTATTTACGCTAGATTTTTTAGAAAATTGGGGGCGAAAATCATAAATAAGTAGGAAAAATATCTTTTGAATGCTAGTCGTATCAAATTTTTTAAAAACATTACTAGAAAAAGAATGCGAAACTCTATGAAACATTGAGTGAAAAGTCTGTGGATTAATTATTTCTATTTCGTTTGGGGATTAAAAAAATCTCGCGTCCCGAATGCGTTTGGTGTGAGGGGGTGTAAGGTTTTATGATCGGGTGTTTTTGAAGTTTTTTGACGGAGTTTTACTTGCTTAACTCGCAAAGAATGTATTTTATTAACTTTTTTCACATAACAGAGAATTCTTCAATTAAATTTCAAATTCAATTTTGATATGATACAATACAACCTACGCTCATACAGGTACCTTGAATAAGCCTTCAAAAAATAGATTTAAAGTGTTTTTTCTCTTACAAGGTGCATCGTTTTTATTTTTATTTTTTGTGTAAGGCTTCAGACCAGCAATATTAAGAATCCATTGGACCCAGTTTCTAAAAATTTAATTTTGACAGACAATTTTTTTGTTTAATTTCTGGTAATTTTTTCATTTTTTTTTCATGTGTTTTCCGTCAAAAGCAGAATTTGGA
>SCLH01000189.1:134821-173768 GCA_004367855.1 Oikopleura vanhoeffeni
ATAAGGTTTTATGCATTTAACGGCTCATGTTAAAATATTTTCTAGAAATTTATCACTTTTTTCCATTTCAAGGTTACAAACTGCAATGTGCAATTGGAATCATACAGCTTGAGCTTTCTCGTTTACTACGTTTTCTTTCATCCGCCGGGTAGACAGTCAAGCGCGGACGAAAAAACGTGTTCAAAACAACAAAGATTTTGAACGCGTTTTTTTTGTGGACAAAAAAACGTCTTCATTTTTAGAAAATCGGTCTCGAAATATTCACCTTCGCGGACGAAAAAAACGTCTTCATTTTAAAAAAATCGGTCTCGAAATATCAACCTCTAGATTTTAAAATTATGATTTACTAAAAAAAGTATAACTTCAAAAAACGAAAAATAATTAATTAATTTTTCCGTTTATGAAATAGAGACTGATAGAAATAGAATCAGAAATGGTCGAATTAATGCTCGCTGAAGATGGGTCATTTGATCCTACATGCAGTTCAACGCCGCAAAAAGGGATTCCCACCTTTTTTCCTGAAACACCGACTTTTTATAAAAAAGATAGAATCAAAGCTAAAAAACAAATTTCTAGACGAAAATTATTCAAAAAAATTTAATTCTTGAATCTTCAGCAGTATTTTCAACTGCACTAAAATTTTAGCAATAAATTAGTTTAATTTGAATCAAATTAAAATTGTCTTCGCGGACGAAAAAAACGTCTTCATCACATGCCAAAAATGAGTCATCTATAGGGTCATACCCAGGAGACCTATCTTTTCAAAAAATCTTAATTAAATTTCGGGTGTTATTGGTTACTTTTCTTTCCAAAGTCAGGATATTTTTTGATATTTAAAGGAAATTGAAGGTAAATTTTCTTCTTAAAAAGCTGTTTTTCTTTTTTTTCGTGGAAAAAAACTTTCATATTGCGGAAATTTTTTCATATGGATAATGATTCTCCCACTTATAAGCGCATAACACCCGAAAATGCCTGAAGTTTATAAATATCGCCTTCAAAAAAAATTTTCACATCGGGTCAAGTTAGAAATGGGGTTATAATGAAAAGTTGCTTTTGATATTTTTACAGATACTTAAGTATGTTGAGAAATTAAAAATATAAACGTGTGCAAGAAGGAACACTTTTATTGAAGATAAAAACTAAAAAAAAACTTCACATTTTTTCATAAATCACTCCGAAAAAGGCACATCGCTGCTATCCCCTTAAGCTGAGGGACCTGCAATTAACCAGATGGTTATTTGGAGTGGTACTGAACTGTGAAATGGAATCGCGAGATCAAGGATAGATCTTTCATATGTTTTGGTGAGAAATGTTCTACTTGTATCAGTTTAGCCGAACGGTTCGGCCCGAACCAAGCCTCCAAAATGTCAAAAATCACTAACACCACCCCCTTAATTAATCAAAACATGTACAAAACTGATTGGTTGAAGAATAAATTTCCAAAATTTTGACATTCAATGTGAATTATTCGCTATTGAATTTAGTCAGAAAATTAAAAGTCTTTCATCTACCGAAAACTTATGCCAGAAAGTGATGCTAAATTGAGGGTTTTAATTTTATTTCATTTTTATATTTGAGCAATTTGATTTTCTATTTTTAAAGTTTATTAAGACGGACTCCAAAGCGAACAAGCCAATGTGCCCGAGTATTGACACATAAACGCCATGGGTCAAGAAGAGCAAATAAAATGTCCTCCTTGAACGTTAATATGATTCGGCCGAAAAATAATATCATCGAAGATGAAAAATCGTTGTAGGATTTAAACCAAGGTATATCGAAGATGATACCAGTCCGAATTAGATGTTTTCAAAACCCAGGAAATGCGTCAAAATTACTATTTCGAAAATTTTAATTATCACCTACACATTCAGACGAACCAAATTATTTTGATTTTTAAGTCGCAGAACACATAAGTCATTGAGCAAGGATAAGATTTTCTGCATTTGAAATCAATAAGTGGTATTTTTAGAGTCCTTACTACCCTCGAAAGTACTATTCCAGAAAATAGTTTTTTTTGTCAATTTAATTTTGACATGTGACTTCGACCTCTCTGGAAGAGAAATAAGAGGTTTGGCCTTTGCGATGATATTGATAAAAAAAAAATTTCAAAATTAAGGGCTCAGTTGGGTTTTGTAAACCCATGATTTTTAGGCCAAAATAACCGTTTTTTCTAGATTTCAAGTGAGATCAGTGATGTGGATGTTATAAATTCTGTCATCCTAAAAAAATCTTAAGTCCATACCTCTGAAACTCCGGGCTCAGTTAGATTTTTAATTTTTTAAAGATAAAATTTTCAAACGTCATTTCCGGCGAAAGTGACTGTCAGTGCGATCAAAGTTGACCCTGACTCGACGCCGATTGATTCGAATATATGATTTCTGGTGGTTTCATATCTTGCTTGTTTCTACATTCGTGAAACAGATAACAAAACTACGTTTTTGGCCAATTTTGCGTTGACCACTCCTTAACAAAAACAGTAGAGTTCAACTAACAATGTAACCAAAACAATTTGATACAAAAGAAAAGATTTAATATGGACTTGGGATTCACCTTCAATATATCAGATTTATTAATATACTGTATTTTCTGTACCAGAATTAAATTATCATAAACCATTTATATACTTGACAGCAGAAAAAATATAGGGACTGTGGACAGCCGCGTTCGAAATGACGCCCTGATTCGAATTTAGTACTCCATCAAATGCAATCAAGTACAAATTCTAAAAAGTAGATTTGGGAAATTTAATAGAAAAATAGCGTCATTCATAACGCACTCAAAGTAATTTCAAATAAAAAGCCTTTATTGCGTGGGCGTTTCGGCGATATGGGCTCTGGAAGTATTTCAGCTAAACTTGGTGATATGCTTGAGTTTTTTCGGTGATATACCCTATATAATATATCGAAAATCCTGCCTAGTCGTCGATTTATCTGGAGCGTCAATAACTTTGATAAAGTGACCAATTAAATCGCGGGATTCTTGAATTGAGTCGACAATCGGGATTGTGATTGGACACTGGCTCAAAGTTATGACGCTCGAGATAAATCGACGACTAGGCAGGATCTTCGATATACCCCTTATACCCTATTATTATATTATTATTGGTTTATCGCATCTCTCAGTGTGTAGAACGCGCTTTGGTAAAAATAGAACTTGCAGTTTTACAGAAATAATGAAGTGTTTGTTAAGTTATATATTTAAGGTGTCCTATGATTTTTATAAAAAAATGTTCAAATTTTTATTAAATTATTATATAATCTATAACACCCTGCATTTCGACCATGTCAGATTCTCGTGCTTTCATCGATATCATCCCTTTCAGAAAAGGATGGAGGATCTTACGAGAAAGCCCTCATAAGTCCAAATGACTAGGGTGAGCCTAACTTTTTTTAAAAAAATTTATCATTTTGGTCTACCCGTCATCTAGTGTTTTTTATCCCTTCCTGAGATAACCCTTATCGACTTAATGTTTCACAAAAAATCTCACAATCCGTAATGTCTATATTTCGAAACACAAAGCAAACGTTTTGATTTACAACAGCCCATTTAGGCAAAAAATATATTTCCATGTTGACTCTCTAGTTTGACATGTGTATATACGTCACATCTGATTGGATAAAATTCTAGTTGAAACAACATACCAATTTTTTGGGCATAAAAACACACCCTCAGAAAATCAGGGACTTTATATTTTTGGTCATTATTAGCTTAGTTAGCATTTTTCGAACATGAGCGATGGTGAGCGATATGCCATGTCCAGACGAGTCGTGCACCGATCAGAGTTCAGGCTAGTAATTATGTACGCTGATGGACTCCAAAAAGAATTTCAAGACAAGGAGAGAGTACGCTGGGTCCTTTTAGAGAACCATGCTTTGGTAAGTTGCCTTTTTTACACTATATTTTTAATTAGGTTTAAATATATTTTTAGCTACTTAATCTATTTTCTTCAAAAAAATCAAAAAAAATATAAAACAAATATATAACAAAAAACTTCACAAAAAACGGGTACGGCTCAGTCTATCCTATGCAGCTTTATAAAAAAATTTGTAGAATTGAACATTATTATGTGAAAAAAATTTTGTTCAACACCCTTAAGTGGTCATCAACGAACCTAATCTATTGTTTGTGGATTGTTTTTTTTAAAAAACCCTACAAAAATATGTTTATTTTCCTGTTTTTTATAAAAAAACTTTTTAGGATCATCCTGATGAATTCAAAGCAGAAGAACTGGGATACGCCAAACTTGCCGTTAAAGAGACAGTTACCTGTTTCTTTCCCTACCCCCAAAATTTCGAGATAAATAATAAGTTTTTGAGTAACGCTATTACCTCTGCTTCAGCACGGTATAAGCGTCTATGTGAATATCACCCCGGGATTGTGCGCGCATCCGGGTGGACATCTTCAAGAAAAACTCATAAGACTGGGTATCCAGGTGGTTTTCCTTATGATATTTACCGCGCAGACTTCATACTTGGTGTGCTCTACCATCATTTTGATATCACAAATTTTGCGCACAGCACCATGAAGCATATTATCACCTTAAGACAAATGGCAACCCGACTGACAGAGATATACACGGTAAAAAGACCTCTATAATGTAGCATATTTTCGAAAAAAATCTCTCATAAAGTAACCCCAAAGAAATTTCCAATTCTTTTTTTTCAAAAAAAATTTTGTTCTTGGGCCCTTTTAAGTGTGAGATTCTTATTTTTGAGTGTGTCACTTTTTAATTTAACATTTTAGGATTACGATTTCGTCGGAACATACACACATGGTCTCACCGACTTTTTTAGTAATGAAATAGCACTTCTGGGATCAGTAAGTTTCTTCAAAATTTCTGTTATGACTAGGTGGAGACTGATTTTTGACTTTTTTTATTTTTCCAAAAAAAACCTAACAACCGGTATTTTGCACCGGTCTTCAAGCATTTTTTCTAAAAAAATAATTATAGCACTTATTGACAGAATTTTTACAGTGAAAAAGTCCCACAAACCAATTATACAGGTTATGTCATAACTTTCAGTTGATATTTCAAAATCTGACCTCACATGAGTAGTAATTTCGCGTTTTGGTTTATGTGGCTCTTGTGTCACTTATTATGTGGTTTTTATCAACTTTCAATGCGTGTTTTTATAAAAAACTTCTTAAAAAAATTTACTTAAAAATATTTAAAAAAATTTTCTGAAAAAAACTTTTACAAAAGAAATTCCTATTTTTTAATACAATTTTCCAGGCGCTCGACTATCTATGGTTCTCGGATATTGAACCAATGGATGGTGCTGTAGTTCGTTCTATGCAAAAATTGTGTGATAATTTTGACTCGACCAGCTTTCTCCCTGATCGAATAAAATTGGTTAATATTCCTCAAATCATCGATACATTTTATGTCGAGAACCCCCTTAATCCACTTTTGGTGAAGGGTGAGTATTTGATCAAAAATATTACGAAAACCAATGTGGTTAAATTCGAGGCATGTTCGTATGAATCCAGCGAGGACGCTCTATCAGAGGTGTCTGTAACCTGCTATGGGACCCTACGAGAGAAGATTCAGATTCCCTCACCAGATGAGTTCAGCGATGGATAAGCAGCTTCAAACATAAGCAGGTTTTTAAATCATTTTTTAGTTTCCTAAGAAAAATTTGCTCCATTTTTTATCGAGAAAACATTTTTAGTCAAAAAAACTTTTTCAGTTGAAAAGCTGCCTGTAATGTCTTAATAAGGTTTTTATTTTCGTTTCATACCGCAAAAAAATTTTCCACATAGTTTCCAAATATATATAAATAACTGAATTTTCAATACATGGTCAGTTATTCTGTAGTGTATTTCTACAAATTCTCTCATAATTTTCAATTTATATAATTTTTTTGAATTGTTAGATTCCTGTATAAAAAATTCATTAATAATTTTTAATTTTTAGATTCAAAGCCCACACACCCCACCACAAACTTCACCCCTCAATTGCCCTAGTGACTTCCTGCCGCCGATAACACCTCCACCAAAGCCTGCCGAGAAACCTCTATTTTTGCATTTTTCGCACCTTCACACTTTTTTTGTCTACTTAATTCCAGTTTACATTGTCTGATTTTTTATATCAAAAAACTGTACCCCAAATCTATTTTTAGAAATAAATTCGGACCCCCCTGACCTTCTACCATAAATCTGTGTGTTTCGTAGTTTTATTAATTTTG
Organism: Oikopleura vanhoeffeni; assembly: GCA_004367855.1. Classification (NCBI taxonomy): domain Eukaryota; kingdom Metazoa; phylum Chordata; class Appendicularia; order Copelata; family Oikopleuridae; genus Oikopleura; species Oikopleura vanhoeffeni. Next base: position 141,010 of record SCLH01000189.1, read on the forward strand.
CAATTTTTTCAATGCAGGATCTTCAAATACTAATTTTTTATATATATAAAAAACCTAAATTGTTACTTTAACCATAAAGTTATATTTTTCCAGATCCTCTAATTTTCAGTCATAATTTTATAAATGTAGGTCATCACACTCCAGACCTTTTGAATCAAATAAAGAATATTGTGGGAATATTCCCAAAAAAAAATTTTCAAAGTTTTTCATGATAACTCATACAGGTTGTAGTAAACTACGTATTAGTTTCATCGTGATTGATTTTCATTCCTTAAATTTACATTTTATTGGTACTACTGAGTTTAAATTTTTCTGAAAAAACATTTTTATTTAAATTTTTATTGGGAATTTATCACAGCCTGAGATTTACAAAACCCTCGTTGGTCTAAGAAAAAAGAGATAATCTGGAACTACGGTTCGCCGAACACTTACTGATTCCTTCAGTTTTTTGGTCAAATTTTAAATACAAACCTCAGGTGAGTTTATAATTCTTTAGGTTTTCATATTGTTTTCCTGAAGTGTGGGGTAAACATTTAGGGGGTCTCCTGCAACTTTAAGTGGATTGATACCAGTGATAAAAATTTAGCGAAGCGGGGCTCTGAAAGTTGCATGTCAAACCAACCGATAAGAAGGTCAGTTCTGGTAATTTTGCAATTTGAAAATTTGAAATTTTACGCACCCCACGTGGACTGTGTCACGGGCAGGGGTCGGTACATCTGAAAAAACCTTCCGGATCGGATCGGGATCGGATCGGTCGCCTTGATTTTTTGGATCGGATCGGGATCGGATCGGTCGCCTCAAAAAAATTTTTGGTTCGGATCGGGATCGGATCGGTCGCTCCAAATTTCTTCTGGATCGGATCGGGATCGGCCCGGTCCGCTCAGAATGTTTCTGGATCAGATCGGGATCGGATCGGCCGGTTCAAAAAAACTTGGATAGGATCGGGATCGGATCGGAACCGGATCGGCTTTCCTGAAGGGTCGATCTCCGCATATTGCTAACCGCGAAAATATTTCTTTTTTTAAAAAAGGCTGAAACTTTGCATGGGTACGTTTTTCTGGTTTTAACTTGGCACATCCAAAAGTCAAAAAAAGTTTCGATAAATTTTGGCCCTTAATCATAAAAACATTTTACTCAGAGTACAGGACCACTGTTGCAGAATTCATGCCAATATCGCGGGCAGGGGCGAGCAGCCTTTTAAAGTCAATTTTTATTAAATTTGAAATCATAAGAAAAAAATTGCTTTCCAGTAAAAAAGGCATTAGTTACTGTAAGAAAACAATTCTCCACAAGTCATATTTCGTACTTGATTTTTTTAAAAGTTGCAGTCAGTCTCGATCGTTAATCAAAATAGACTGCAAGAGAGATATACCAAATCGAAGTAATGGTTTCCCGTTCGTTTCTCGCGAAAAAACAGAACAGAGTATTTTGCAAAAAAATTTTAATAATTTTTAATAATTTTCGTCATTTTTCCATATATGGTAGATTATTAATTTTTGTTACCTTTCCACACAAAAAACCTCTGTCAATGTTTCCGCTTAGAAAAATAACTCTAAATTTTGTCCGAAGCCCCTTATAAATTCGGAAAATTCTGACTTTTCCAAAACATCTCTCCGAATAGCTGACCAAATTACGTCATTCAGCCATCGGTCCCGATTAATTTTTGTTATTCTAAAAAACTTTTTAATGCCTACATTTTACTTGGTAACAAGAATTTTTGTACTTTTTCCCAGAGCAAACAGATTTCGCTGGGCTAAAAAAATATCTCTGTCCAATTTTGAGGTAAACCAAATTTTCAACCGCGTAACAATCCATTATCATACCAGAAAGTACAACAATGGTTAGAATATCGGTGCGATCATACAACACAACTTTTTCTATCATTTTTTTATTTTTTACCTCATAAAAATATATATTCGCAATTTATATGACAACTTCATAGGTTCTCATTATATGTATCGACTTGGTCGCATGGGATTTGTCAGATTTTTTCGATTTCTAATTAAATCATATATTTTTTATGATGTAAAAGCTGGTCTATATTTATGGTTTCTCGTTTTCAATGGAAGCCATTCCCTTTTTTGTAAAAAATGTTCCCCTATAAAAAAACTTTGTTGTCATGCTAATGGAGTCACCCTTGTTAAATTAAGTTCTTTGAAATTTTGACCGATAGTCAATTTAAGCAAGAAACCGATACTGGACAAATCCTCGTAGTCTATAAGCCATCATGTGGCGTACTAGACATAAAATACCAGAAAACTTTTTCAACAAAATATTTCGGACGATTCATTATGTAGTAGTTTCTTGGGGATATTTGCTTATATAAAAAATTAAAGCGCCAAAAGTGAGGGGTGCGACGCGTTAACCCTTGTGAGTACATAAAAAAAGTCTCGCCAAGGCATCAGAGTCACAATTGTGGCTCCACTTTTAGTACTATTCACAGGAATCCTAGGGTAGTCTGAATTTTATTTTGCCTGCGTAAGAAAGTTGAAAGGTCATTTTCTTGCATTCGACATTACATATTCTAGAATTTTTATTTTGCGTTCTAGAAAAATTAGTGAGAAAAGCAAGGTGTACCATATCACGTGATACATGGTCACCGTTGTCTTTACAATATTTTAATTTTTTTATTTTTGTCAAAAACAATGCACAAGAATCTGGCTCACGTCATAGTCTTGTTCGCCTTGACTTACATCTCATAAATCAAAAGTAATTTATAAATAAGTCCAAAAAAAATTTTGATTGAAAATTCACGTTTTTTTTTGAAGAAAAATTGTTTAGTTTTCTCTACAAAAGCAGATAATGGCATTTTATTCTATTATTTTCGAAGAAAATATGGTAATGAAGTTCAACTGTGGACAATTTTTGATTGGTTAAATTCACTTATATAATAACTAAATTTTTCATGAGACACCTGATGTAGAAGATTTAGATTTTTTACTTCCAAAAAACGTCTACCCCCAGGTATCAACAAATTCTTATCTCAACTGTCATGCATGCACAAAACATCTTCCTAAAAACTGGCCAATCTCACATTTGATTTGTATGTCCAGTTCCGAAATAATTTTTAAGGAAGCGATCATTTTTCTTCAAAAACACTGTCGATCCTAAATTCAGCAATATCACTCATATCCTGGTCATGAGTTCGAATCTTGTAGAGACAAAAGATTTTTATGTTCTTCAGCTTTCACGTCATACGCTGTTTTGACAAAAAAATGACTGCCCCTAACCTGTATTTTACAGTAACACAACGAGGACCTTAACAGCTGATAAGTAATAAAGCAGAACTTTTACGTTTTTAAGTAATCGATCCTCTATAACTACTCCAGAATTTAGCCTATTACATTAACCAAGTTACAAAAAAATATTGTTTTTTCAGATTATTATTTTTGACCCTTCACAATGTTTTTAATTTTTCCATGCAAATTTTAACTTTCTATGTAGATTACATCATCATGCAACCAGGGCACTGGAATCCGAATTTGACCGAGTCCTTGAGACGTATATTGCATATTATACGCAACTCAAATTTCAATCAAACGGTAAAAGATGCCGATGTCAAAAAAGTCCAATCTCTGTTTCCAAAAATAAACAGACTGTTTAAAGATGTTCATATGAAAAACTCACCACTAGTGTTGGCCGGTGACGAGCGTTTAGGGGGTACCTGTTCGGAAAAGTTTAATGTTTATGCATTTTACTATCCAGAAGGTGTTGATCAGGCTGGATGCATTTTTAATTATAGTGCCGGTCTACACTATTTCTCCTCACCCAAATTACTGGGAAAAGTTCTTGAATGCAATTTGGCCTTTCTCAAAAATTATGGGTATCTTGGGGATATGTCTATCCTGCTGGCCACTGATCTTTCCGCTCTAGTGATGGATCAACGGTTGCTTTTCCCAAAGCCCGTTTATGATGTTCACAATTCTCACTCAGCCGCGTATCTCAAAGGATACTCGCAAAACAATCAGGGCTCAACAGTCGTTACATTCCTCCAACTGGTCACCTCACAGTTTAAGTTGTTGAACCCCCGAACAGGTATATTTTTGTCTTAAGTTAAGAAAACATTAACTCACCTTAACATCTGCTACAATTATTGTGGTTCCCTTTTTTTAAGTTTTAATCAGCACCATAAACGTATATGTGGATTTACGTCATTTAAGCATAATTTATTATTTTCTCATTGAAAAAAATTACACATATAGTCATTGGTGTTTAAAACCGACCCAAGTGCAACCTATTTTTACAATTTTTATTTTCAGAAGAAAATCATATATATTTTTTTGAGTGTAACATATCACGTAACGTTTCTAGTTACGTTTCATGATATGATTTATGATCAAAAACACTTTTTTTGATCAAAAAAAATAATTTTGATATCAATTACACTCACTTAGAACTAGACAATCAGTCTGTTTCAAATCTTCAGCTACGAAATAATCGAGGTTATTCGCAGAAATGATAAAAAAATATAAAATTAAATTACGACAACAAAGAAGAAGGCCAAAGGAATAAAGGAACCAGAGGTTTCTTCATTCATAATTCAGTTTTTACTAATCCAGTAACTTTTAATTTTTAGTGTTTTTAGTTTATTCATGAAAAAATAATGGTTCCAACTTGCGAGTAGAATCGCTGTGGAGATTTTCGCTTCCTAATTATCCCGACACATCACATCACAACTTTTTTATTTTTTTGTCCATGTTTTTTAATTCTTAATTGCAGCCGCTTATAAGATGGATTATTTTCATCATTTTTTTGCTTAAAAAATCTCAGCGAAACAAATCTGCTGACTCCTTGTGGGTAAAAAATATTTTTCAGTGAGTATTTCATCTTATTATGTATGAATTGTTATGTGTAATATTTTTAAAACAATCCCGTGAAAAAGACCTCATGTTTTTGTTAAAAGGCTGGAAAAAAACAAAAAACAGGGGATGTTTCTCTCTGGAAAAAATTTTTAGAAAAAAACAAAAAATGAATTCTAAGGGTTAATTTTTGATTATTACATTTTCACAATTCGTTCCGCATTTTTTGCTAAAGAAAATAATGATAATCCTGACATATGTCAACAATCAGGTCCCATTTTCGTAGCAAACACTATGCTTCAATATCATTTAGTGAAACCCAGCAACCCCTGTGATGACATAAAATGTCCTCAATATTTTTTTAAACAGAAACTACTTTTTCTGCGTTTTTTAAAACTTTCCTATTTTTAAGTTGGTTTCAAGCGTGGTGAACTTGTAAAGAATGACTCGACATCCTGGCTGCTTAAAAGAGGTCGACTCATTTTCAGTTTTGGCGTAGGTGGTGGGTTCAAAGGGCAGAAAATCTTGTCACATTTATCCACTATATGTGCGATAGTTAACGGCTTTGAGGGAACAAGTCCAAGTGGTGATGTATCTTGGAGAGGACTGACCATAGAAAATGAGTAAGTTATTTTCAATGATAATCTCAGTTCTCCTGACAAAATCTTTTCCCACAACTCATTTTTAAGGGGGTAGTGTCTGCGAAAAAGTTTTTTTGAATTTAATCGAATCATTATTAAATCGACGTAAACACCGATTGGTGTTACCCTCGAGATTTTTCATAATGTGGGTTTTTCACCAACGGGTGACAGACTTGAGACTTTTGGGTACATTTTTCTAGTTAAGTAGGTGTTAGACCAAGTTGAGTCAAAAAAATCAAGTCTATATCACCAAGCTAATGATACCTTGGTCTTAGTTCCCCGAAAAGACAGAACAGAGTAGGTAATCTCAACAACTTGCCGTCCCATTTTCAATTCTGCTTTTCCGTAGAAGCAAATAAAATGTGACCATAATGGTTCCAATCAAGCAAAATATCACATCCCCGTTTTTCAAAAGATATCTAACCCAGAATTTTTAGTATGCTTATCTCCGTCCCACCAAAGGATCCAGAACAACACCCCAATGTAATCAATGGTCTGGTCGAATTTGCAGTATCAAAACTTGGATATGATAATTTTGTACTGTTTTGTCAAATTTCCAACTTTCTGGTCAAAAATGTATACGATCGAGAGGCACAGCCCCTTTATCACCACCATTTGTGGCATCTGTCAAAAGATGAAGAGGTTAACATAACACTCAGTGCATCCGACAAATTGGCCTTTTTGTGGTTAAAAAATTGGCGCCAGAGTAAGGAGAACTACGGTCTCTCCATTACTGGGAATTGTGGTGCCAAGGGGTGTAGATGCTCAATCATGAACTGATTAACGGTCAGCCAGTATGAACGCCTTTTCGGGCAATAGGATGTTCATATTTTCAGAAATTCTCAGAAAAAAGAGATCTTCCCTTGGTTTCTGAAAAAATTTTGAACAAATTGTACTTTTTCATTTTTCCATAAATAATATAGCTCTCCATAGGTGGGGAGGAATCTCAGATTGATGATTAAAAAAACTCCTACTACATAATTATTGAGGACGATTTTTCCACTTTTCCGTACTCTCTCATTTTTAGATCGTCCTCATACGCCAAATTGTAGTCAAACTTGTTACACTGCCTACGTAACACCCCCGTCTATGCGACATGAAAATAATTTTTCGCAACGATTAGTACTCTTACGTGTCACTGTCATCCCTTCTAGAATGGTTGAGATCAATATAATCAATGTTTTCACGTGTTCATAACAAAACAGAAGTGTGAGAATCATAAAATAGCTCTTTTTAATTTCTAGTTATTTTTAAGTTTAAGGCCTTGTTGTTGAATAGTTTCAAGAAGGGAGACACTGGCGCAGTCGAGTACGCACCACACCGGTATTCTGTCGATTGAAGGGTCTAGTCTCGTGGGCCCCAAAGAGGAATCGCCCAGGGAGTAAGCCTTCACTCGAAAGATATAAAAATTATAAACCGGCAAAATTGAACAAGAATGCCTCAAAAAAAATCCCTTTTATCTATTTTTATTTATGGTTTCATTTTTTGATTTTTTGAGGATTTTTTTGAGGATTTCTTTAAACGCTACATTTTTAATCTTCACGCCAAATATAATACGCCTCTTTATTTCAAACTTCCTGCTTACAACTTTTCAATGGATACAAAAGAACCTCTCTGCGAAAATTACTTCACTGCCTTTTTGATGCTTTGTATTAAAAAAACTGTCTTTGTTTTTCAAATAACAATTTACTTATCGACTAATTTAGTTCATTTATAAAAATATACAGCAATAAAACTTCAGCATTTACACCGTATTGTTCTAGATTCATTTCAGTGCATTTGACTGACCCGCAAGATTTGACAACTCTCACCAGGAAGTTTCAAATTCACATCTGAAAAAACTTTTCAAGTTAAAAAACGATTGTAATCATTTGTTATCAGACTGTTTCAACTTCTTCAATAAGAAAAACAGAAAAAACTTTACAATTAGGTCTTTTAATGTTATTTTTGATAAATCCTCGATCACAACAAGCAGGGGTCGGCACACCTGAAAAAATCTTTTTGGATCGGATCGGGATCGGATCGGTCGCATTAATTTTTTGGATCGGATCGGGATCGGATCGGTCGCCTCAAAAAAATCTTTTTGGATCGGATCGGGATCGGATCGGTCGCCTCAAAAAAACTTTTTTGGATCGGATCGGGATCGGACCGGTCCGCTCAAAATGTTTTTGGATCGGATCGGGATCGGATCGGTTGGCTCAAAAAAATGGATCGGATCGGGATCGGATCGGAATTGGATCGGTCTTCCTGAAGAGTCGACCTCCGCACATTGTTAACCGCGAAAATATTTTAAAAGCTGAAATTTTGCATGGGTACGTTATTTTTACTCAAAAATCAGGACCCCTGCTGTAGAACTCATGCCAATATCGCGCGCAGGGGCGATCAGTTTTTAAAGTCAATTTTTTATTAAATTTGAAATCATACGAAAAAGTGCTTTTAGCAAAAAAAGTATCAGTTACTATCAGAAAATAATTTTCCTCAAGTCATATTTCGTACTTGATTTTTTTGAAAAAAAATTCTCTAAAAACATTTTTCAGTAACTATCAATGTCATATTTTTAGTATTCATTAATTAGTTCATTTTTGTATATTGGAGGTAGCTGTCGCGACTGCTTTTTTTGGCTAAAAACACGCTTCTGTCGTATATTTTGGTGTAATTTATAATTGTGTTTTTTTATGTTTTGGATCAGCTCAAAAACACCAATTTACGCGACAAATCTGTATAACTTTTTGTTTCAGTATTTCGGTTTTCATAAAAAAAGTATAATCATTCGGAAAACTTAATCTCTTGTCACAGCAACGTTTAGAAAATTTATTTACTTTTTATTATTATCTCTTTACAAGAGTATGCAATTCCTACAAGAAGACAACAAAAGGACAAATCATAATATGATTTTTTATTTATTCATTTAGAGATTCAATAGTGTGTGGCTCAAAACAGTTTTTAGTCCGTACAGTATAGCCTTTTCCGGAAAAGCAAATAACATAGAAAAAAATCCAACAATTTATATTCATTTTTATGTGACTAAATTTATAAATTGAATAGCCATTTTCAGGCAAAATCAAATAAAATCTCAACTTTCCTTCAAAAAAATAGACACTTAGCCAGACACGTATCATCTCATAGACAAAATCTGTGGCTTCCTTCATTGATTGAAACGTTAATCATTTTTTACTTATAGTTTTTATTCAGATTTTTACATAAAAAAGTTTTTGGTGTAACGTCTCGGATATATTTTATATCGAAAAAATGAAGAAAACGACCTATTCTGGTATGAGTTCGTTCTATCCCATTGATGTCTTTAATCATGACATGCAATTTCGTAAGTAATATTTTGTTAAAAAAATTAATTGTAGAGATTTCACCACACAGTACCCACTCGTAGATGTATCTATTTTTGTTTCTAGAAATATCCCACGTTCGAAACCCTGTTGTTCTTAATTTTAACAGCCTACTTAGTAAAAAAGGCCCTTTTTCAAGAGAAAGCCTCAAATGACAATTTGAAAAAGTAAATAATTTCATTATTAATTTTTAATTTTTCAAAGTTCCCTGGATGATTGTGGTTATACTTACTTCAATTTTTTAATTTTTAAGGAAAACGTTCAAGAATGAACACTGAAGGTCCCATGGAGCAGATTATCAAAAGTGTAGAATCCTCAGATGATTCTGTTGGGTCAGATGAAGCTTTTACACCTTCCTCCCCCTTCGTATCACCCTATAGTGGACATGTCAACTGCAGCGGTTCTCCTCCCCTTGACCTAAATGGCCGTAAAGAGCATTTATTTAGTAAGTAACCACGTTCTTCATAACATAAAAACAGAACAGATTTCTACTTAGAGATTCTCTTCAGAGATTCTTTCAAGTAAATATTTTGTAGAAAAAAATTTTCCTACAAAAAAACTCCTACCTTTTTATTTTCATAAAAAGATCGATCACTACTCTTTTTTTAAACAAACTGGTCAACTACAATTTCTAATTAAAAAGATAAAAAGTTAAAAAAATAATATTAGATGTACATCTGTTTTAGTTTTTATTTTTAATTTTTTACCTTCCTATTTTCTAAAAAAGTTCTAAGATATGACTGTATCCTGTCGGTGTATGAGTTCATTCGTATTAAACCCGGTGATTGCACATTGTCTCAATGGAATAGTGAGTCGAGAAGGTGAGGGCTGGCCAACTGCTCACATAATTTCACTGAAATTTTTATCTGCTGATGGAAAACGTTTGTTTAATCGGGCAGGCGACACAATAAAGGGTGATGACCGCTTTGTTTATAAAACCATATCTGACAATTGTATCAGGGATGATACTGATTTTCGAGTTTTAGAGATGCTTGAATCGTCTATTATTGATGCTGTTTTGCATTTACCAGTTCTAGACGATCCAAGTAACCTATGGGCAGTAGGGTGGGATACAAAATTTGTCTGGGGTAATACGCTTCCTGCTCGGTGTGGATTCGATTTCGCAGAACTCTGGGCAAATGTCACTTATAGCATTATTGATTCTGCAACTGGGAATTATAGAAGTTTTCATCACTCTTGGGTAAATTTTATAGAAAAAAACTTTTTAATTTTTAAGAAAACTCGTCCCGACTATATTAATTTTTCATTGTTAACATAAAAAAATTCCTAGTAGAATTAATTATTTTTTGCCAAACAAATTTTCAGCGACATATCAGCTTAAGCCTTCCAGAGAATCGATGATATAAAAACTATTTTCTGTATTTTCGTGAAGATGGCTTATTAGTAGATAGTTTTTACTGTTTGAATTAACAGTATATAAATACTATTTTTCTAAAGTAATTTAAGTATAAATTTTATCTGTGAGACATCATAAGATGCATTAAGTCTTTAATACATCATTTGCTTAAAAAATCAATGTACATTGAACATTGTCATGAAAACTAAAATCATATTCAAACCATCAACTCACTAGGATTGGCACCGATCCGTCTTTGTAGGGTATGGGCTGATGCAACTTGCTCAAATGGGCTTATCGACACCTGAAACCGCCATAATGTTGTCAACACATGGCGCTCCAATTTTTAGAAGTTATTTTTATTTTTAATTATGCATGTTTTTTCAAAAAAATAATTTCTTCGTACAATATAAATTCAGTCAAAAAAAACTCATCTGACATTTATAATTCTCTACTTTTTTTAAAAAAACCTAGATGCGTGTCTCTATGATTTATATGTCATAGACATATATAGAAAAAAATCCTAATATATTTTCAACAAAAAAATAACTGGTTTTCCTAGAATCTATATCAATGCTGCTCTTGCTCTTCGGAATTTCTACGTCAGAGCTATCAATCCTACTGATGATATGTGTCATCCATCCTCCTCCGAAATTTTAAGACAGATATCATTACTCTGTGGCGCCTTTCAGAGAATTTGTTCGGGGACGGTTGATCACCCAGATCTAACTTTCACCTCAATTTCTCCGTTTTTGAGTCGGCCTTAACCCTATTTCTTGAAAAAATGATAATGATAAGTTTTTAACGAAATCTAACCTTCATTTTTATCACTTCCCTTAATACAAACTCCACTGACTTTATTTTAATAAACAATACTTTTTTTAAAATCCGAATGTCAACTTTTACTAAAATCTTAACATAACCCCCCGACAACTTGGTAACGATAAAATTACTTGTTCTTTATAAAATTACTCCCTACGGCAAAGTCTTATATAATGTAGTAACTCTACTTTTCCAGTAGATAAATTGTTCTTCATAAAAGCCTTTTTTTAATATCCAACTTTATACTACCAATTTATAGACAAAAAAAGGAAGCAGTCATTCGGCATGTCGTTAAACTCAAACAAAGCCCTGCTTGGTCATTCCACAAAGAGCACTGGAAAATCTATGAAGATCACCATAGAAGGAGGAGACAGCACTTTCATTCCGAGTTCAAATTTTGGTTAGTACTGTCACTAACTCACACTTCTATTTTTGAAAAAAATTCTTAAAACAATTTTTGCAAAAAAATTTCTTTTGAAACACCTCTTATTTTTCTAATAAACATAAACAGTTTTTTAAAATCCAATAACACATCAATTTTCACGAGACAGCAATTTATAACAAATTCTACTTTCTATTTTTTATTCTTCCATATCTAGTAACTATTAGTTACTTATCATAAGGTTCCTATTTTTAGTGTCTGTCATAAACCGTCAAGAGCCAAATACTCTTAGTTGTGATACAGCTGACAATGAGAAGCTAACAATGGTCGATGTATCTACTCAAACCAAGAGTCTAAGTCTGGCAGACGTCAGGACTGTTATAAACAGCCCACGAGCTCCAGATCCAAACTTCGCTAGTCTGCATCAACAGATTAGAGCAATAATAGGGCACGTTCTCAAAAAAATGATCACTCCTAAAGATAGGAGATTTTCAATCTGCAAATATTAGCTCCTATGACTTCTGAGGAGGGGTACTGCTGAGTTAATCATATGTGGCTTTATTTACGTTTTTTGTAATTGTGATTTGATGTTTTCAGATCATACACAATTAATTTCTACTTCATTGCTGGAGTCTCCTTTATAATTTCATGTATGTGAATCTTTTTTTCTTAATTTTTTGAACGTCACTTTTAAGAACTAGATAAAAGTACACGTTCAATTCGGCACTCAACACCAAAATAGAAATCTGACGTCTTATGTCACCACAAATGGTTAACATCTGGATCTCAAGAGACAAGAGACAGCCAGGATTCCAAACAACCACACTTCCCACTTTCGAGCTAATCACTTCTCTACGAACAATCTTTATATTTTTACTCTAAAGCAAATTTTTAAAAGATTTATATAATTTTTATTTTTTTACTTTTAGTTTTTTAGACACGAGAAATTTAATTATGATTCCCAACCCTCATACAGAGCGGCAGCGCGCTTTTCTAGCCTCTCTAAAGATGCGATCTGCAATGGGCTATAGTGCTAGTGGGCCAATCACCGGCTCGATTCAAACAGACTCACTACGGTCCGATCATAGCAATGGTTCAACCAGTGCTCTTTCTAGTATTCGAGCTCAAAGTCGGCAGATAAATGCAAAACGCATCAAAGATTTGAAATTTAATAATTTGAATGCAAAATTAAATGAGTCTATCGATCTGCGACGAAAGTTGCGACTGACTCAGACTGCAATCATTTCCATGGTAATTAAGCACTAACAGATTTTTATAGATATACATCATTTTTATCTAACACGCAAACCTATGATTTTTAATTATTTTTGACAATGATATCTGCATATTTAAATTTATTAAGTTTGTTTCAACAAATAGTCCTTATACGGCGATCTTGTTGTGTAAAAACATGGTGTAACAGTGCATCATGAAAAAATTAATTTTTATTGTATTTTTGCTTTTTTTTTAAAAGGCAACTTTTATTCGTGATATTTTTAATTATGCTGATATTTCATAATTTTTACTTCTCAAATACAAATATACATCTTTATATTCATTTTTAGGCGCTCGATAATCCGGGCATCTCTCGTCAATTGTTATTTGATGTGAGAAAAAATGTATTACCACTTAGTATCGCTGATTTCCCTCAACGACCCATCGCTACCCTACCAGACACCATTCTACCATCCTCCGCCTCTGACATTGTGAGTTCAAATCTTACTATGCTCATTAATTTTTAGAAAGTCATATAAACATGATTTACATGCTATGTATTGCTACTGATCATTTTGATCAGTAGTCTCACAATTAGGGTTTGCTCAAACAAATTAATTTGATGTCACATTTTTACTAGAACTTTATTTTTGATGAAAAAAATTCTCTGAGCCATAACTAGTCATTCTAGCATCAATTTCGACTTATATAAATAATAGGTGGTTTTTTCTGAAACTTTGAGGAGGTTAATAATATATGAAAAATTTTTAAGAAAAAATTTTCCAAAAAAAAATTTTTGGAGGTCACGTGATCAAAACGTAGCGATTTTTCGTATTTTTGGCATTTAATTATTTTAAAACAAATGCCGCATCGGTATCTTTTGGGTCAACGCCACTTATTAATTAAATTAAAACAATTTTCGGAAAAAAATAAAAAAATTTGAAATTTGTCATTTTCAGGTTCTCAGACCTTGATTTTTTGATAAAAGAATTAGAAATTGAAAAAATGGACGGCCGTTTTGAGGTCGACAAATAATCAATAACGAATTTGTTTCAACCAATTAACTATATTCCTCAGGCTTTATCAAACAATTCTTCATTTGATTACGTGCTTGCTGATCATTTGGGTGACGTCTGCTCCATACTTTGTCAGTTAGACAAGGTATACAGCAGATATCACAACATGGGCTCCGCTATGGTCAGATCCCCTTTTTGGAACTATCTGGCTCTCCATTGTCAAGAAGACAGCGAGAACCCGATCCTGGAACCAATCAATCCCCCAAATGATTTCCTTGTCGCATCTGTTGGTAGGTTTACAAAAAAAATATAAGTTTCTAGGAAATCCGATTTCAAAACGTACCGCTACACAAAGTCCACCATCAATACAACCGTATTTACAAAAAAATCCCCTTATATAAATGAACAAAATACGACCCGACCAACATTATATTATTGTTATTGGTTTCGGTCTTAATAGTAGATTATCACAGTATTAGATAGCTTCACGCTCATTTTCTACAAGAAGAGTGCCCTTTTCCAAAAAAACGACAGTACTGTGTATTCACCATAAAAATTAAACATGCTAATAATCGTTTAGTTTGGGCTTTTACTGATTATAATCTCAAACCATGATATATGATGAGTTTTTTCACTTTATAAAAAACTTTTCCATCACTCATTAAAAAATCTTATATAAGAATTTGTAGAGTAATCCTAACAAAATTCATCTCATTCTGAAAAAACTTTCATTTTATTTTTAGGAACCTTGGACATCCCAAATAGGTACAAAGCCAGGGAGCGGGTGTTGCTGTCTGTTTTGGGAGCTAGTGCAAAGCAGTCATACAAAATGCATTCTGTGCTGCCAAAAGAACTCAATAAGCTACAGTCTGCCCACTTCCCAGTACGAGGGATGGCCAAACCGCTTATTGAAAATTTCGACACCGTCCTCGACGTGGATCTGCTCTCTGTGCAAATGCAGTCCATGTATTTAGACAATGGGAGAGATGCAAAGAACCTAATCGATTTCTGTGCTTCTGCAATCACTAAGGTACCTTCTTATTTACAGGGGGAATAATACACGAGAATACAGTGTAATTTTCATTACATGTACACTCAAGTGTTAGTTAATACTCTTCCACAAATGTTTAAATGTACATAATACGGTTCAACTCCCATCCGACAAATTTCTCAAAACAACCAATACCTCAAAAAACTAACAAAACAGAAAGTCAGCATCTTTGTTTCAACAGATCATAACACTTCCGTGCCCTTCTATTTATTGTTTTTAATAAAAAATATTAAACGTATAGAGAGAGTTCAGGTCCTAAAAAAATTCCCTTTTCTTTAAAAAAACTCCTCTGTAGGAGCCATTTTAAGATTATTTCAGGACACATATTTTTAATTTTTCCGGTGACCGGTAACGGTCATAAGATCTATATTTATTATATGATTACAAGACTTTTACTTTTTTTACAATTCTCAAAAAAATATTGATACGCAAGTTGTCTACCTACGGCATTTTCTGATTTTAATCAAAAAAATATTTATAAAACAGGTCTCAACTACCTCCTTCTTGATATAATATTATCTCTGAATTTTCTAGATGCACACTGCTCTGATGGCCGTTAAATCAGATGCCGCCTCAAACATTCCGAAGCTTGAGTCAATTCTGAATGACAATAGGTGCTTGTCGTCCTTCGATTTTTTGGTAAAAATGAGAGACGAAAAAACTCAACTGATTTCGGACTGTTTATTACGGCAATGGACTGGCGGTACCGTTGTAGCAAAATCGGGGTCGAAAAGCAAGAAGTGCGGGTCAAAGTTCAGAGGCATATTTGAGCAGATCAGCGTTGGATGTCTGCTACCTTCATGTCAGGCGGTTAGTTTTAACAATCTTTGTGAGAAATGTAAAAAAATTATGTCTGCTAATGCAACATGTGAAAAAACACTACTTTCAACCTACTTTTTCACAAGAGGTCTTATCATCCTTCATGCTTCATTTTTATAACTTCCCAAATCAAAAAAAATTTTTAGAAGTTACTCGATTTTGGTGCCGTTGCTGACAATATTTCCATTAAATTAGATATTAACGGGCTACACGCTCCCTTCGAGTATCTAAAGCAGCACGGTAAAGATGGTCCAGGCAATGATACTTTAGAATCGAATGTAACTGATCCAAGTGATCAGGCATGTGATCCCCTTAATCAATCCATGGTGGATAAGCTTGAAAATATGCTGGACTACCATGAGTCATTCAATTCCGGGTGGTCACATGAAAATGATGACAACAAAATGTCAGACAGTGCGTTGTCCTCTGCCGCATTAATGTGTGCCAGCTTTCAGTCGAAACATGGGCATGAAGAGGTAATCATATCAGAACTATTTATCAGAAAAATTTAGTCTCTTAACAACCTGGGTATTCTTTATGCTCAAATTATATAAAACATCATTTCAGATGTTCTAAATTAATTTCACAATTATTAAACTGACAATTGGTCCCCTCTGGGTGTCTATATTTAGTAATTCCTCAAAAAAAATATTTATCAATTTTATTTGAGCGCCGCATAAAACTTTCAATTTTTTTGACTAAATTATAAAACCGTCTTGTTTATATCATTTCATTTTTCACTACTTTTAATAATTACAATTTTTTATAACCTCCTCATAATAGATCAACAAACGCCTTATTGTGGAAAAAATTCCTAAAAGCGCTTTTTCCATGTTTTCTTGACTTATCGAGAGAACAAAAAAACACCTTTTTTTTAAACGGGAGAAACATCTTTCTTTTCCCCTCAAAAAAATATTTCTACTCTCTTTATTAAAAATATTCCCTTTCAGTTTTGTGTGCATCAACTTGTAAAACACGTTACCGAGAAGGAAGATTATCAGGATGTTGGTTATTTCCAGCCAGGTGAAAATGTCACAGGCAGCACCTCGAGCGGGTTTATGACCCCTGACCAGACTGATTTTGATTTATCAAATGAAGTTTCAGTTATGCCTGTGCTTACGCGATTGGCTGAAAGTAATGATCACCTGGGAGGCAGACCAATCAACGACCGTTCTGAGTCAATTTTAAACAAGGGGGCGCCCGAAATGAATTCCACAGAAATTCACGGTCATGGTCCAAATGGCATTAATGACTCTGAAGATTCTGTAATGATTGGTAATTATTAGTAACTTTTATTTCTGCTTTTATAAGAAGTATTACTTACTTTTTTGAAAAAAATAGATTTTATTATTTTCATTTTAACTATAAATGATTTTTAACTATTAATTTACAAGAGCTTTCTTTCTAAAAAAATCGTTTGAATTATTTTCCAAAAAAACAATATAATATTACAACGCTTTTTTATTTAAAACGTTCTTTTTACTAAAGAGCTTTAAGACTTAAAGAAAAGAAGCGATTAGGCGTCGTGTACATTTTTGCCTTTGTATTAATTCACATCTCCTATTATTATAAATGAGTTATGAAGTAAGAAAAAACAAAAAAATTAAACAACTGTCAATTGTCAATTTGTCAATTGTTTTTTGATTTATTTCATTAATATCATTTGTTGTTCTTTTTTGTAAACATATAATCAATAAGTAGGTGTTTTTCTCAAAAAAAATTACTCTAAATAACAAAAAAATCAGCTTCTACTTCTTCTCTAAGTATTTATCATTCTGGTGATCACCAGGTCACATAATCTTTTATGAGTTACAAAAAGACTCTGTCATTTATATAGCTTTTCTAGATGCGCAGACATGTGATGATCTACCACAAAATGATAACCGCCCTCATGACAGTGTACTTATGCATCACCCAACGGCCAGTACTAGTGAGCGACTCATCGGGAGCGACATCTACAGCGATGCCTTTCTAGAAAGATCTATCAACAATCCCTTTAAGCGGCCAAGAAGCACCTCCGTTTTAAGCTCAAGATGTTCACCAAAGACCCCGGCGTCACGTGAGGTGGAGGTCAGTTCATATTTAGCTGAAAACCAGCCGGATCGGGAAGAAACTCTTGAGACCAGTTCACACGGCACCGGTGTAACGAGAAACAATCTTCGGAAAAAACGACCCTCCCTCAGAGGAAAGCTCAGAAAAAAGTAAAGAAACCTGTGAAAAAATTGTTCCCTGGTTACAGCAGTCGCTCATTCCCCACATTCAAAAAACTTTTTAATGCTTTTTTTGTCTGGAAAATATATTTATAGCAAGATTCTTTGCGACAAAATCATTTGTATCAAAAAAATGTGTTTTCGATTCTTTTAATTATTAGTTTAAACTTTATTTTTATTTGCATGTTTGTTATTTTTGTTTACATACATGCCATAATTCATTATTTTGCACAAAAAAAATTTTACTTTTAAATTATGAGATTTTAAATTTAAATAGCAGTTTATAACGCGGTCATTCTAACAAAATTAATATTGATCAAACATGCAGAGTGGTAAAGGTTCGATATAGATGATACTTATTCAACAATTTTCAAGTTAATTCGAAATTCTGAACAAAAAACTATAGTGGAACATAAAAAAATGTTTTAAAAGGACACCTTATATATAATACTTTACGGTTTTTGGAGAGTAGATTTTTGGAGAGTAGATTTGTTTGTTATTTTCGATTTTGAGTTGCTTATGGGGTCATAACTCATTCCCTTCGTTTTTTGGTACTTCGCGCTTTTATATGTGGAAAATATCTTTGATCTTTTCCATAAATGCGTTTTTCTCATGCCAGTAGCATTCCACAAACCAGAATTTTTTTGTAAGGTTTTGTTCCTTATTTGTTTTTTTGAACAAAATATTTTTTTCCCATCAGTTTTTTTGCTCTTCTTGCTCTGCATATTTGCCAGCCCTTTTCTTTCAGCCAATCATGGAGTTTAGAGTCATGATATTTATTATTTATATCATTTTCGTCTAGGTACATCAAAACTTTTTCACCAGACTTTTCACCTTCAAACCACTTTTCTAGTCTTTTTTCAAATTTTCTTTCATCTGACATATTTTTTGTCTCCCAGTTTTTATTAAATTTTCGCATTTTTTCGTCATTTGAATACAAATCTGTGGTATTATTACAACCCGCGCAAAGTGAAAGTGTGTGTTCTTGGTGTTGGCATCGGCCTTTATAATATTTTTTTATATTTGTATTAAAATATTTTGTGCCGATTGTAGAACGAATTTTTGGGGGTAAGCGATTGAATTCAGATGACCACAGCATAGGAGCAGTTGTAATTGTTCTTTTATTTTCAGTTATATTATGGCGGGATGGTCTGAAGAATGGTATTGTCTCATCATTGCGAGTTCTGCCATAATTTGGCTGATAAAAACAGCTTATAAGTTTTTCGAATTCCCAAACTGGGTAAGCTGTTATCAGGATTGCGTTCATGCGGGTCATGTGGGACATACGATGTAAGTTTTGAAAACTTAGGCAGAATGCCCTGAAAAGTAGAATGTATTGTGGTATCAATTTGAAATCTTGTAGTTTTTTTCTTTCGTCTTTTGTCGTAAATTTTTTATTGAAAATTTTATTGGCTTGAAATTGCCACTGTTTATAAAAATTATTTTTGTAGAAGGTCATATAAGATAAACCATGACTTAACTTTCCATTCATGTAAGATTTAGACATTAATGAGACTGATTTTGGGCCGGTGTATTTGAGCATACCCGATATAAAGCCATTGTACTTTCTCATCGATCCAGTCACGTGGGCCGCATGAGGTGCAAAACTCATATCATTGTCCATGTTAATGCCCAACATATTCATCTTGTTTTTCGATTCTAGGACAATTCCGTCCATTTTTATTTCGCATTTAAATTCATTTTTGTCACGGCTCATTTTTATCACATTAGAGTATGATTTTTTATAATTTACTCTTATGTTCAAATCTCGGCACATGTCAGCGAAAGCTTGAGCGGCTTTATTTGATTCAATTTGGACTTGTAATGCGTCGTCACCCACTGTCACTATTTGGTTGTCGTCCGCGTAGCTAAAGTTTCTAGAATTCGAAGTGAGGTCATGTGACTGGGTCATTAAAAGTAAAAAAAGGGTACAACTAAGGCAGCTTCCTTGACCATATCCTCTATCGGCATTGTCAAATGATGTCGATTTTACTCCATTTATTTCTACTTTGACGGTTGGCTGAATAAGAAAACTTCTTATCGCTTTTAACGCGGAGTTATTAAAAAATTTGGTCATTTTACTCATTATAATAGGCATATCGGTAGCCCCATAAGCGTTTGATAAGTCGGTCAGCGTTATAACTCCATACATTTTTTATGGAATATTTCGTCGAATATTTCTTGTCGAACAGAATTGACCATTTGGCCCACATTATGGCCTCCTCTGAAACCTATCATATCTCTATGATAGATTTGTTTTTCTTCAGCGTGAGATGAAATCTGAACAGCCATACATTTTTCTATAACATTAACCACCGAACTACAAACTGATAAAGGCCGGTAATTTGATGCAACATTTTTATCACTTTTTTTGTGTAGTGGAATACACCTTACATCTCGAAATTCTTTCATGTATTTGCCATTTTGAAGTAATGTAGTGACCAATTTTGCCAACATTGTCCAGTGGAGTGGACTCATTAACAGGAGTAGGTTCAAGCAAATTCCATCTTCACCAGTGCTGAATTTTGAATTTTTATTTTTCCTGTAGATCAATTCTAGGGAGGTCAGATGGTTTCTGCCGCCAGGTGTGATCGGGAGTTCAAACGAAAATTTGTCTTCGCTGTCCACGTGACCGGATATTTCAGTTATATCAATGTTTTTTGGATTATAATCGTAGCTCAGCCTAAGAAAATGCATTGCTAGGTCGTCTGGTTTGAGCGATTTTGGGATCGATCTATCAGTATTGTGATATATCGCGATAATGTTCCAATCCATTTTTTGCTCTATAGCTAGATTATCAACCGTTTTTGTCCAATGTTGGCGGAATGTTGATTGAATTTCTTTTTTTATTTTCTTTTTTAGGAGTTTTATATCAGGCATACATTTAATCATTTGATTTGTAAAACCTACAGCATTATATTTATTGTATATTAAAAATGATTCGTTTTCTAGCAAAATACATTTTTTTGTCTTTTTAATCGCCGATTTACCAGTTTTTAAAGTTGTACATCTTAACGGGGTAACTTCGGTAGCCAAGTTTTTAATTATCATGTATGCATCAGAAACGTCTGTAGGCATCCATAACAATTTTCGGAGTAAACTTTGGATTTGTAATTCATCTTGCTCTTCAGTTTCTATAAGTTTATTATAGGTTTTTGTTTGTTGTATTTCATCAGAGAAGAAAATTCCATTTTCTTCGTATATCTTTTTTAAATAGCGTATTTCGAATGACGGAAGATATTTGTGTAGTTTTGGCCGAATCATAATATCCTTTTTAATTTTTCGATTATGGAGCCATTGGTGTCTTATAACACCAATTTGATGGTCTGAAATTCCTACAAAATCTTTGCAGTTCAGAACTTCAAATTTGGGCAGTTGGATATCATGTGTGTGTATAACCACATCCAAGAAACTGCCCTTACCAGAACGGCATAAAAATGACGGTTTTTTGAGCCATTTATTTATTAGAGTGGTTTTTGAAAATATGTCGTTTACACTTTTTTCAAGATATCTGACTTTACCACTGTTCACTCCATCTATATGCCAATTAAGGTCCCCTACTAGGATTGTTTTTTCTAATTTTTCCATTTTCTCGATAAATTCCATATAATGTGCGCAATAATCGTCGTAAGAGATGAAGCCGTGTTGAATAACCATATGGTTGTCGTTTTTGTTTGTAGGAGATCGATACGTAGAGAAAATTGAAAACATATCTGCTTTTTTGGTCCATAATAGACTTTCATTTTCATGATTAAAGAGCTATATTTTTCAACTACGCAATTTTTATCGATTTTTTCATCAATCATGAAAGCTGACGAAACTTTACCAGTATTCGTATTGAAGTACACTTTATAACCAGTTGGTAATTTTTGAGGATTATTAACTTGATTATGTAGCATTTCTGATATGCAAAATATGTCTATTTTTGGCAATTGTAGTGCAAGGTCTATCAACATATTTTTGTTATCACCAGTCATATCAGTACATCTCAGGTTTACTATCGCTATTTCTAGTGACGTTTGTTGGACGGGTACATTTGTAATTTCAATTTTATCAATAACGGTGGGCATTTTGTTTATTATATTTTCATCAAACGTTTTAACTTTCTTTATCAGAACGTTATTATGCCACGTTATATTTTTTGAAAAAGGTTCATACGGCTCCCAAGAGTCAACGGCAGGACAATCAGCTTTAAAATTTGCTGATGACGACTGGATATTTTGTCGAATGGAGTTATCGTTGAAATTTGTCGGATTAGGATCATTTCTGCCTGATTCGATTTTTTCAACATCACAGGAAGAGAAGAATGGAGGATCAATTTTCTTTTTGTTAATATTTTCAAGGGGCTTCACCGGTGCATTTTTTAGATAGTTAATGCGTTTTTCGATATCATCAAAAATGTTTTTTAACTGCTCAATTTCAGCTTGAGGCAGTACAATTATTTGTTTATCGTTCCAAATAAATCTTAATGGGTGATTTATTTCAATCGGGATGTCTATTTTTCCAGTACTAATGATACCAGATAAAACTGCCAGTAAATTTTCATAAATTTCAATTGCGATCGATTTATCCATTAAAGTTGAGTTTCTTGATTTTATTACAGACAGAACTGGTTTACAGGAAATAAATCTTGAAAAGCTAGAGATTTGTTCTAGCTGTGACGTGTTGAATTTGGTGATATTTTGTCCAATGGATTTACGAATTTTTGAAAACTTTTTGTTTATTTTGGCAATAAACTGTCTTCGCTGAACATCACTAGAATTTGATTTTACTTTGTACAATTTTCTAGCAGTTTTGACATCGATTGATTTTGAGTTTTTGGAGTTGATTTTTTTACTTTTTTTTGGATTGATATATACATTTTTGATGAATTTCGGCCGGCTGCCAGTTTTTCAATGTGTAGATTCATTCTCAGCGGTGAGGGTTCGAGCTGTATTTTCTGTGTCCATTGAATTTTCATCTTTTACATCGTTAACATTGAGTTCATCATTTTCTGAAATTTCTCCAAAATTTTCAGCGATTTTATCAGGGATCGGAACATCGGAATTGGTTTCTCCACTTATTTTGTTCAAGATAGAATTTTTTAGCTTTTCTTCATCAGTTGTAAAATCTTGATGGATTTTTTGTCCTGGACTGTCGTGCGGGATATCATCATTTTGTAATTCACTTAACCAGTCATTGTTAGGCATAGATTTGTTAATTTTCGATGCCGATTTGGTTTTTTTATGCTGATTACTAACATCTGGAATATTTAATGGAAAAAAATTTGTACTGGTCGATGTACTTTGTTTTGGAGATGTGACGGCACCAGTTTCTGAATAATTACGTTTTTTCGTTTTTTGTAAAGATTCACGACGTAATTTTCTGTCAGCTTCTCTGTTGATAGAAGGGGTGTCAGAAAGTAAATTTGTCGGTGCTGTTTGCGAAGATAGAAAAAAGATTTCTTCATCAGATTCCGCATTATTTTTTGACTTCAAACTAATGTTTTGAATTTCACTGTCTTTTTCCAGTGCGAATAGAACGGACGCCACTTTTGTAATTCTTTCAGTGGTTTTTGAATGAGATCGCATTTTACGATTTGATGAAGAATGGTCGTGTCTTGAGGTAGATGATTTTTTTGAACTTTTTTTGCTACCAGTAGATTTTTTAGAAGTTGTAGACACTTCCGATCTCAAAGTTGAAGATAGATGTGGATTTTGAGGGGTTGGTGACTCAAATAAGACTGGAATTGGGATATTTTTTTGTAAAATTGGCGTCATTTTGTCTTGAACTGGAGTATTCTGTGATTTCGGGGTTTTGGGAATAATCGGTCTTGATTCATTCGGGTTTTTAAATTCAGCAAATTTTGGAGATCTTCTACTAATTTTTGAATATGATGTAGTTAAGGAAACAGAACTTGCTGAGATTATCGAGCTATCAGTTTCAGAGATGGCAGAGTTTACTGATCTATCAAGTGTATTGTTAAAAAACGCGGTCATTTCAGCATCAGTAACTACTGACTCATTTGCAGCATTTTCGTGTGAAACTGAACAATTTGGTATAATATCAATTTCCAAATTGGTAGCGTGAGAAGAATTATTTGGCGGGAACGAGACAGATTTATTTAAAATTTGTGACGAGTTTTGGGCGCTAATTTGAGGTGGTGGAATTTTTGGCGGGTTTTCATTTTCGCGTCTTCTGTAAGGGTCAGCTGCCCGGTTAATTACATTATTTCGAATTTGGTTAAATTCGTTATTAGCTTCTGATTGCCCATTTTGGATTGTTTTAGTAACTTCAAATTCTCGGTGCGCTACAAAATTTCTCATCGTGGGCGTAATTTCAGAAGAGTCATAACCAAAAGTTTTTTTATTAAGTCCCATAATGTATTCGTCATCTGTAGATTTCCAGTGACGCATCCAGGACGTATAATCAGCTTCACCTCCGTCATAATTTTTCGTAATCAATAATGCGTCACTTCCAAAATCTGGTAAAGGTAAATCTGCAATTTTACCTCTATCTGCGTGGACGATTCCGTGAATATAACGAGTATGAGCAATCTTATTAATTTGACGATTATAATCATAAATATATCGAAATGTATCTGTAAAATTGACGGCTTGATTCATCTCGATTATAAACTCGTTTTTCATAGTAATTTTGTTATAATTACGTCTGATGCTCATTGCAAACATAAAAATTTCAAGTTCGCGGAAATCGTACGCAGGGTCTAGCGGGTGCATATGTTCACGAAATCTACGAATGCAGAATATATATCCTCTGAGATTTTGACATAAGAGTGTGAACGTGGAAAACGCAATGTCTCTATCATATGTCAATTCATTTTGGAGCCCAGCAATTCTTATATCGTTGTAGAATTTATCCCTAGGACGACCAATTGGGATTTCCATTATAATCGATAATGGATAAACACGGGAAGCTCCGACTTGTACTTGTGCTGCCATAGCCTCAATAGTTATCATGGCGTCATCATCTGGCCACATTTTCCAAATTGTAGGGGTTCTTTGGAAAGTTTCAGCGAGGGCATCTTTTGCAGGGCATCTACCAGTTACCAGATTAACACCATTTAATCGTGGATATTGTGTAGTACCGATATTTGCTCGTCTGTTTTTCGGCTGGATGATGGTCACCCGTTTTGGCGCACCAACTTCGTTATACTTCTGGATAACTTCAGATAAGCATTGCGTCTGTGGCAGCACATTGCGTATGTCAACTTCTTCCGTTTCACGCCCGCTGTCTTCATAATTTCCGCTCATTTTTCAGTGTTCTAATAATTTTCGTATAAAGTCCAAATTTTCGCCAAAATAAATTTTGGTGTAAAAAAATTCACCGATTTTTCTTAAGTCGTTGAATAATAATCGTTTCTCTGTAAAGTGTCTACTTCTCTTGTAAACTCCGATTTGATTTTTAATAAAATATTTTAATTTTTTAGGTCCTTGCTTCTCGCGCGCGAACATTGCGAAACATATGTTCGATCCTGGCATAGGTTAGGCGTGCGCAGCGGTCAAAATTCTAAGGTGTTAAATTGAAAAAAATGCGACCAAAACGGAAGAAAGAAATGATCTGGACAAAAACGAATAAATTAAATGATGTGAATGAGTGAATAATTTGTAATCCCTCAGATTAGTTGAAGTGGTTGTTGAACTATGAACAGATAGACCTTTAGGGGAAAAGCTTAAACTCACGTTTGAGAACATAACGGTATGCTGGCTCTGTAAAGCTGAACCTCATGAATTCTCGAATCAGTTAAACTTGATAATCATTTCTTATATGAGCGTTGCGGATCCAGGAGCAACGTGTTGCCCGTACAACAGGACAAATTGTCGAAAATAATCTTGGATCTTAAAATGACCAGAAAAATATCTGAAATAAATGTTGTTTCATTTTCAAAAATTAACGATGTCAAATTTTAAAATGCTCGTGTTTCAAACACGGTGTTTTACATTAATTTGATTGTTTTTTTCTTTTACTCACTTTTTTAATTGTACGACAGGGAGTTAATCTTTGTTTCCTTCACTCCAAAATTCGGCTAATTTTGTTCCCATTCTCTACGTACGTGTACATTTTTTTCATTTTATTGACAATAATTTATTGTCTCTATTTTTATTTCTAATCGAAGCAAATCTCAATTTCTTGCAGTCTAGAAAAAGATTAGAGCAAAAACTGTAGATATTTTCTTCACAAATCGAAAAATTGATGGAATAATTATTTCACACTACCGTTTCACTACTCTAGAAATTCACAAAACTTTTGGAGAGTTTCTGAAGAAATCATATTAACTTGGGAACCCTCGGGGGTGCTGTAAGTGCCCAAAATTTGTTCGTCGTGCTTGACCCCATTTCGCACCTGTTATTTTTTTCCAAGCCATTTTAATAGGGATGATTTCACTTTGAGCACTTGGCGCGCGCGCTTTAAAGGGGGTAACCGACGGGTTTTACTGATTTTCAAACGTTAGTCCTGAGCTAACCGCAATGCGTATTGAGTTTAAACTTCGGATTCTAGGAGATATTTGGTTGAAATTTTTAAAAAATGGTGTCAAAAGTTTTTTGTATGACCGGACCGGCCGGTAATTTTATCTAGCTCCTGGATATCAAAATTTTCTTTTTTTTGCAGTATAAACTTTAATTTGTGAGCTTAACAGCCGTAGAAAGCCTGATTTTCAATTTCTTGTTATTTAGAGAAATTCCAAAATAAATGGGTGTTTTTGCACATGTTCGCTGACCCCATTTCATTTAGTCGAACAATATCAGAATTTTTTTGAGAAAGCACTTCTTTAAAAGTGTGCAAAGCGAGGCGTACAAAAAGTTTTTTGTCTCATTAGCTTTTAGAGGCACCAAAGTTTATTTACCCTCAAATTCTCAAAAATAGGATTTTAAGAAAAATTCCAAAACTATTTTGAGTAAAAATCAATAATTTCTGATACATTTTTGTCAGTAAAGTTTCCACAATAAAAATTAGTTGTGTAAAAAATAGTCAGATCCAATGTCTAGATCACGAAAGAAAAGTTAAATACCTGAAAAAAATATTAGAAAAAAATTCCATTTTATGCAAAATTCGGGAAATTTTTTTTTTCGAAATTCATCTTTTTTAGGTTTTTTAAGCAAACGTTAACAAAAAAAGAATGCAGCTAAAATCAGCTTTCTATCACTTCTGAAGTCTCAGAGAAACAGCCTCCGTCGGTTACCCCAAATTTCTGGATCTAAGAAAATATTTGGAATTTTTTTTTCGAAATTTGAAAATTTTTTATTGCCATGTTCAAGAATCTGAATTCACAGTGATCTAATGCAACAAAAATTAAGCAAAAAAAGTTATAACTTCAAAAGATACAGTGCGGTTAAGGAAAATAAAACTTTGAAAATATAGAAAATTTTGAAAATTTTTGACATCGAAAATTTTTTTTTTTTTTATATTTCTGGAAGCAAACCAGCCACGAAAATGACAATGCCAACTCAAATTAGCTTTCCTATCCCTTATGAGTCTCGTGATACAGCCTCCGTCGGTTACCCCCTTTAAGGGCCCAAAATTCTTTTCACTTTGAAGCAGGCTCTAAATGAGATCATTTTCGTTCCCCCTTTCATGCGTTGGTTTAAGGGAAAGATAGGAAAAAAGGGAACCAAAACCCACGCAAATCGTTCCTTTTCGAAGCCTGCTCTGAAGCGTCACAAATTTTGGCACTGAAGCGCGCGCCCTTTCTAGACATAATTTTTGTGTTGATTTTCGTAATATGGTTTAAGGGGGTTCTCAACGTAATCTGAGGCCATCATCGCGACTTGTTTGTAGGGTAGGTTTGTTTTTTCTAAATTAGGACCCTATATGAAAATGGTTGCATCCACACCAGTTGCTGACCCTGTTCTAGAACAATAATTTAATTTTCAAACTCTATCTTTTCCTTGACCGCACATACGATCGGCGTGAACCTCAGTATGGGGAATTAAGGAGCCCATTATTTTTTGATCTATAGGCTTTTTCGAAATTCGATTAAGAGATTTCGGATTATTAAAATGTCATACATCGTGAAATCCCGGTACATTGGAACCCCTTAAATTTTGATCTGTTTTTTTACTTTAGGGAAAACATTGCATGTTTTGGATTTTGGGCAGTTAACTCCTACAATCCAGAACAACTTCTGGACTCACAGTCTTTTCACGGTCACGCGTGACCATGGTGTTTAAATCAAGCGTATAACCTTCGTTTCATTATTAACATATAATTTTCACTTGATTATATCGTAATTCTGATAATTTCCTACAATCTTATGAAAACAAAATGTGAAAAAAAGTAATTTGAAGGCATCAAATGGCGATAAGAAAATATAAAAATCTCTCTTTTTAGCACGATTCACACAACTAAGGGCATAATTGATACGCATTAAGGCTAAATTTGACATTTTCAAATTTGCAATATTAAACCGTCACCAATTTGGGTGCTGAAACTGCAAAAAAAATGGCATGTTTTCATCAAATTTTTACAAAATCAGCTCCTTAAAAATAAAAAAGAACTATTTTGAATAACAAAGTTCAAGGCCAATTTCAAGTTCATCGTATGAGCTTGTAAGTAACCTCAAAAGAATAGGAGAGGTCGATTATTCAATGAAAATATTAGCAACTATGGGTGAATTATGTACTGAACGGTTACTAGAGATCAAAAAATAGTCAAAATTCTGAGATTTCACACGGAGGTTGTTGCTGTCTGGCGACCTTTCAGTACATAATTGACCCATAGTTGCTAATATTTTCATGAGAAAGTCGGTTCTTCCAATTTTTTTGAGGGTACTTACGAGTCTCCACGATGAACTTTGAAATTTACGGTAATTTGATATACGGTAAACAATATACGGTATTTTGAAGAAGTACTCAAATTACGCCAAAAACATTCCAGGGTAACCTTTAAACATTTTCAAGACGTTTTTCTCATTACGGTACAGTCCAAATAAAATCACGNATCGTCAATTATTTAAATAGTTGATCTATCACTTTGTTGATGTTTTATAATTGATGATTAAGGGTCCTAAATTGCGATTAAACGGGTCATGGTCACGCGTGACCGTAAAAAGACTGTGGGAGTTAAAATTACTTGAAGCGTTTTCACAAAAAAGTATAATATATTGCTGGCCTAATGAATGTGTAGCTGAAAATTCCGTCTATTTTTGAGAACAATGTCTAAGCGATTTTAGTAACTAAACCATCTAAAATCGGTAAAATGACACTGAATCAACAGAAATGACGAATTTCCGAAATAGAACGACAGCCCTTAGGTAACGCAGAGCCGATATATCGAAAATCCTGCATAATCGTCAAATTTTATCATGACGTCACAAGAAAAGACATAGTCTTATCACATCACACGATTTTCGAGAATCCTGTGATTTCATTAGTCATTTTCTCTTCTTGTGACGTCATGATAAAATTCGACGCATAGGCAGGATTTTCGATATAAGCTAATTTGACTTTGAACAATACAAAATGACAAAAAATCCTAGAATTTTTTCCTTCTCATACATTTTAAATAATTTTGCTGCCGTTCGAAAAAAATAATTTATCTCGCAAGCTAGTTTTACAAATTGCGTTGTCCGAATAGTGACCCTAAAAAGTTTTGGCTTCTTTTTATGTAGAAATATATGACGACTACTTTATCGCGCCCAACTTCACTTTTGAGCCAACTAAGGTCCTCTCTATAAAATACGAGAATTTACAGTAAGGTTAATTTTGAACGTAATATGCTTGCTGAAAAGTATGATTTCAAACAATGTGCAGTACATATACGTGACCCAGATCGTGCTAATTGGCACTAAGTTCAAATTATAAACTTTAACTCATTTTTATACAATTTTAAGTAAAAAAACATACAATTTAACTTTTCGTGTTACTATCCACGACTGTGCTAGTTGAGCATAGGTAAGGACTAAATAATCGCCTCAAAATGAACATTTTGTGAGTGCTTCTTTCAGATTTTATCACATTTTCTATCCTGAACTTTTCAATTTTTATTCGAAACAGTTCCCTTTAGTTCAATCACAGAGTGCTAAGATTTATTTTTTCGGTTGTTTCTCTTCCAAAAGAATCGGTTTCGTTTTCTCCAACCGAGGCGTCGGCGTTATGAACATGCCACTTGTCGTGGTAGTGAAATCCATCATTGTTAAACTTTTCATTGTGGCTGGTTTTGTTGCTTGACTTTCAATCATTGTTGACGGCACCGTAGATTCAATTTCAGTAATCGTCTTTACTGTAGGAACAATTGACATTGCACAAGCGGAAGAAATGACCAAAATTATGCATCTAAGAATAGAACATGTTTTTATTTTGGAAATTTAGTTATGATTACTGTCTTAATATCGGAAAAATATAAAGTAAATTTACAATATACAGCGGAGCTTAATCGCCGAAAGTTTTTTGCCCAAAAATTTCGGCGATATTCGGCACCCCTTTTGTACTGGGGCCTATATTATATATATAAATATATATATATATAGGCTATATAACGGGATTTTTTCGCAAAAAAATTACGGACATATCGGCAAATTCGGCAATATTGGCCCCCTTTTGCAGGATTGTAAAAAAGATCATCCCCGACCAGATTTTCTATCGCCATCCCCATTTTTTGCCTATCTTTTGCTTAAACCTACGCATAAGGGGGATGGAAAACTCACGCAAAAGCCATCCTTTTTATAACCCTGCCCCTGTAGTACTTGCAGAAACGATTTTTGCTTCCCGTTTTCGCGGAAATTTTTTTTTAAACATATGAAATATTTATTATGGATGAACCATTTCGTCAAAAATTGCAGTTTCAGAATAGTAAATTTGATGAAATGTAAGTTGTTCTTATGTTTAATGTACATTTTCTATTTTTCGTTTCATGTATAATTTTATGAAGATAACATGAAGTTTTTTCATTACTGAAAAAAATCTTCAACTTATTGTCACTTGAGACAAGAAGAGTTGTTTGACGATTTGAAATAAGAAATTCAAAAGTCAAAAATCGGTTTCAATGTGTTTTAGCTATCTTGTAGAGACTTTTTTGAAAGCTATTTTTGACTTTTAAAATTTATTATTTCAAATCGTTTTTTGAATTAGAAATGTTCGCTTGAAGTGGCACTCTTTTAATAAGTTTCCAATTCTGTTAACTAGCTTTTTGCTTAAAAAGCACTTTATATCTCTGAACATTAAAATAATAAAAATCGAAGGAGCGGATGTCTGCCTAACAATAAAAACTTTGATAATTAGTGACAATAATGTTTTGAAAGTGTCTCAGGGGGTTTTCTTAATTTCGAAAATTTTTGTAGTTGGCGGTTTGTCATGAAAAAAGTTGATGAAATATTGGCAGTCTTTAGCTGAAACAGACTTTTCTAAGTTTACTGAGTGCTATCTTGGGCTGGATTCAAAAAAAAGACAAATAATTATTAAGTTATCGTGGTAAGTACGAATTTGAATTTGCATTTCTCAAGGTCACGAAAAATTTTTTAAAACTTTTTTGATATATTTTACTCACAAAAAATTATTAATTGTTTTAATCACAAATGTATTTCAAATGTTTTTCATTTTTATAAACGGTTGATCAAAGTTTTATTTGCTCATTACCGAGAAGAAATAATTCAGAATTTGTTTTATGTTTAAATCCATACGCAAAGTGAATTAAGTCACACATCCTTAATAAATGATAATATAAAAAACAGTTTCAAATGATTTTCAACTGAAAACGCCATATTCTGACCGAGTTGGCCTGCAAAATGATATTTATTAAAAGACAAAACATCATTCTCTCTAAAACTTTGTTCTTATCAGATCAATTTACTTTTTTCTGAAGATCATTTTCGTCTGATAATTATTGTTTGAATTAGAATGTTCCAAATCTCCCCATTTTTATATCAGTTTAAACAGTGTAAATAGTAGATCAAACTAAGCCTTTGGATGTTGGAACGACCACAAATATTGAAATAGAGTGTTTTTCATTGAACATAAAATATGTGTCAAAATATCATCCTTGATTATTAAATGTATCACGATACGAATTAAGGTTATAACTGCATCTGTTACAAAATTGATATTTTCATGTCAATATATCAGCCAGAGATATGTTTCAGAATTTGGAATGGCAATTTTGTGGTATAAACTCCAACCCAGGGTTTACACAGGAAATACACGGTCCTGTTTTTGAACAGGAAATGTTAAACTTGCTACATCGGATTAAAATAAAGATTGTCGGATGAACCTTATAAAAAAGATTGCTCTGGAAGCAATGCTTCCGATAATTTTTATAGTTTCTCGTTTCTGATTGGAAAACAGTTTTGAAAATTAAAGTTTAACCCAAAGACTGACACAAGCTGAGCAATATTTGAGTAACTGGGCCACTTTTTCTGAAAATTGCGTAGGTGTTTTAGTGAAAGATATTGAAAAAAGCGGCCAAGTTCGACCTGACCAAGCTCAATATCCAGTTTTCCGATCTATGGTTCCATCATTTTTACGATCGCATTTCTAAGTATTTTCAAAAATTTGATGTGAGAATTTAACATTCACTTTTAAGGCTAAACAAACCATTGTGGAAGACGAGACTGTATGTCTTAACCAGTCAGCCCTACCGCAATTCGGCTCTCAGACTCATACCGATACAGTCTTCTTTACAGTTGCATTCGAATTGATATTAATTAATTATCATAGCGGCTATGACATAGCCACATCTTCCCAAGAGTACCAAATTGGCCACAATAAAACAATTGATGGTCTTTTAATGGGAAGCTGTTTATCAAGCATAATTTCAAATTTGTTTGTTCATATGTAAGGTGTCCACCATTAATATCGACTTATAGAAATACTGTGAATATCGCATTGAAAACTGTTAAAATTAGTAGTTATTCAGTCGTTCTGCAAAACCTGAAAAACTTCCCGTTTCACGACACTTCCGAATCGCATTTACCATTTTGTGTGCGACTGTTAAGATGATCTATACTCGGTGAGAGTTCACGCGCATCACACCACCGTATTCACGAGCATGGCCAACAATCGCAGAGTAAGCGCAGTTTTTTTCACACAATCAAAATGCAGTTGTTTCAAAAGTCTCGCGAAAGTCAAGAGACAACCGATACAATATTGAAACCAGCTACAAAAGATAGACTAGT
>SCLH01000189.1:173789-212271 GCA_004367855.1 Oikopleura vanhoeffeni
GATTTCGGATTGTTCTGACACTTCTGCGGGGTATAATTATGGGAAATGGAAAAAAAATTATGAAATAAAACATTTTGGTGTCACGTGTCAAAATATCGCGATTTTTGATTTTTTCAGTTGTTAATCTATATATAAAACGAATGATGACCGAATCGGTTGTTTTTGGGTCACCGCCAACTTATGGGATGGAAATTGAACACACTTTTGTAAAACAAATAAAAAATTTTTCGAAATACAGGATGATTTTTATGGGCGCCCGGCGAGAAGACTCGATTTTTCGAGAAAAAAAACTAAAAAATGAGAAAATAAGGGCAGGTTTGATCGGGAATTTTTTACTATACAATGGACCGCGCCTTGTTGAAGCTCAGTTATCACAAGTTTTTTTAATACAATACATTCCAGATAGATGTGTCATAGTTACACTTTTTTATAAGAATTTTGAAGAATTTTGAAACCCCCCGATTTTACGCATTTCTGTGACTAAATTATCATTTTTGAAAAATATATATTTGTTCGAAAAAAAATCCTTTATACAGAAATCACCCGCTAAAAATTTGGCACAATAGTATCATCTAAATATTAGCTAACTAGTCGATGTTGCGCCGAACACGATTGGTACCTCGTATTCATATGCTGAAGAATCAGTAATACCAAAATTGAATAAATAGTGCGACGCTCAAACTAGCGTGAGATACGTACCGCGGACTGTTGTGTTATTTTGAAAAGGGTGTGTTTAATGATAGTTTTTCGATTAAAATAATAGAATGGGACTGATCATTTATTTTTTCACGTATGAAAACATGACAGGAAACAGTTTGGATTTTTTTAGAATTGTGAATTTTCATTGAAATAAAAAAACTAGAATAAGAAGACCTAAATTCGGTGAAAAACTAGTTTTTCAAAATTACCAAAAAGCCGGTCTTCCTACAAATATCTTTTCGAATTTGTCAAACAGTTTCATAAACGTTTCGGACTCCAGTTACCACGCAAGTTTAATCTCTCTCTTATGTGTGGTTCTACAGTCGCATTTCAAAATTATAACCAGTAATTTTAAAAACTACTTTTAACGCATTCACACTGAGGCATATTTTATAAAAACTAAACGCCCCAGCTTGAACATTAAAAACGATGAAAATTTCTTCGAACTTTATTCCAAAATGGGCAGTTTTAAAGAAATAAAAACTTAAGGCCCAAAACTGTAATTACTTTATACAGTATGTGTTTTTTTTTCGCGGGAACAAAAAGTAAACAATTCGGGAGAATTCTCCCTAAAATATAGACAATTCTCCCTGTCACTTGATACTCTTTTCCCCCTCAAAAAAAACACATACTGTATGTTAACTTTTTTTACATTCTAGACTTGAAATTTTTGCGAGTCTTATTATTTTCTAAGATTAAATTCTTTACTTTTGAAGATGTTGTAATAAATGAAACGTTAAGTAAAAATTATCTTTTATAATAAAACAATTGTTAAATATATTTTGCGTTCAAAGCTAATTGCGACAAAAAAGTTATTTCCATTTTTTTTGGTTTTGTAGCAGCTCATTATTTTTGCAATATCTTTCGCCAGGCAAATTTCTCCAAGCTAATTTTCAATAAAAGCATATCCTGTTGCAATTCTTTCTGTTTGAAGTCAAAGCACTACACTTGTGTGTTTAATTCAGCTTATCACAGCCTAGAGCCTCTCTATTACCATCCCAAAATATATATGAATTCAACACTGAATTATACACACAAGTGTAGTGCTTCGACTTCAAACAGAAAGAATTGCAACAGGATATGTTGAAAATTTGAGTTACGGGGAAAAATGATTATTTAAACTGCCCTAGAGGACAAGTTTTGACTCATCGTTTTTTTTCCGTAACTTATGAGACTTATTTTTTTGAATAATACCATAGTATGATGCCTTTGGATGCGTATTATAATAATATTTCCATGCGTATAAAACAGCAGAAATATTTTCGGCAGATGTATGTTATAACATATGTGATAACTCATGTTATTATAATTAACCCAAAATATTCTCTGATGCTCTTCACAAAGAAAGTACATAAAGGCAATACTGGTATAACTTTCTGGAGAGAATTATGCTGCATATTTCAGGTCACGCTCACAATAAAATGTTAGGTGGGTTAACAAATATCTAAATTGTAGATGGCTTATGTTTGCAAGTGATTTTTTTTGCGTAATTACACGCCACGTTGAAAATGTACACTTCATGTAGTTTTGTTGCTTTGGATAAAACCAAAAGCATAGAGATTGATTTCATTGGTGGCTCATCAGGACCCGTCTGAAATTGAATTGAGCAATAAAGTTTTTGCTTCAAACATTGAAATTTCAAGACACTTTTATGCTTCTCAGTCAACGAAATTATATACTTTTTATTTTTCATCTTTTAAGACTATGATTTCAAAATGACTTATGAATCACCAATGACTCATGATTTATTTTTTGACCATTATTATTGTTTAATTATATTTTTCCTTATTCGAACAACTAAATTTTGTGCTGAAGCTATTGTTCACTTGGTCCAGAGCTTTTACCTTATCAGGGGTTATTATCACTTCTGTCTACCCGCCCTGGGAAGTTTAAGGGCTTAAAATAATATATATTTTAAATAAATCTTAAATAAATATCAGACTATTTTTAGTTTGATTTTAGCAGGCATAGCAGTGGATTAATTATCTTCCAATTGATAAATAGTTCAAAAGCAATAAATTAAAACTTTGAAAACCAAGTTTATTTCCCTTTTCTATTTTCGAAGTCTTATTTTTTTTGAATTAATTACAAAATAGAGATACTGCAGAGTATGTTCAATTACGAAGAATTCCAAGTCATCCATGTAGTCCAGCAAATGAACTCCTATTCTAAAGCGTTCGAAGCCAGGTTTACCATTTACCAATAAAAAATTATAAAAATTAATTTTCAAAAATTCTTACTTCGATAACCTCTTAAAGACTTGCGAAAAAGAATTATCGGCAAAACAAATCAAGTAAGAAATAATTTTTTTGAAGAAATCAAGTTTCAAATTGGTCAAAAAACACTAGAAAATCAAACAAATAAACGAAATAAATTTATTGTGGTCATTTGACATTTTCCCAAAAAAAATTTCCTTACGTGGTGATTCACCACTGGTGATTCATTTCATTTTCATTAATTTATTGATGGTAAAATTTATCTTTTGGGAATTGTGAAAGTATCATAACATGATACGTTGGTGTTTTCAGAGAATTTGAGAATCGAACTGAGACCAGATGTCAAGCCTACTGTATCAAAACACTTTCTTAATCACACCATGTCCTGACAACATTTCAAACTCACTTCATAAAAATTTTCGAAGCTTTCTGTCATAAAATATGCATTGATCTACAGCTGAGTTGAGTTGTTTTCCAGATTCACGTCGACTATGGGACATAATTGCTATCTCCTAGTGTATATAAATTTGGACATTAACTTGACTCAGCTGTATGTAAATTCATTCGAGCTGTCTAACGTCAGAGACGCAGCTTTTTTTAAAGATTTTTCATTTTTTTTTTCTTAGTAAGAGACATAAACTTGAAGTTCAAAAAACGTTTTCCGAGACATGTGCAATTTAAATTCATATTTATTTAGGCCAGTGAGACAGCCTCACTGAGGTTATCAAACTATAATATTGACACTAAATAAATAGAGTTTCCAGCAAGATTTGACTCGATTCAGGGTGAATAAGTTGAAGTAGAACTAATTTTGAAGATTTTGTACCCACATCACTTAGGCCTTTTTGAGTATAATATGTTTTCTATACTGAGATTAGGCAGTTATTAAGTATTATCATACTGAGTATTTTTAACGACAGCAATTTCCTGGCCTGGAAAGTTTCCAGTGGAAATCTCCTTGAGATGTAGTACAAATTGCCAATTATTAATTTGACTTGCTCGAGACTACTCTTGGTCAATTACATCCTTTTTCGCATGTAATAATTTGAAGAAAGGCCAAAAAGTAATAAATTCGATAAAAAAAATTATACCGAGTTGAAATTGAGACCAAAATTTGGTCACCAAATATGTTCTTGGCTGGTTTTCTGAAGTTTTATCGGCGGAAGTTGAAACGAACTTAAGTTGCAAATCACAGTATTGACAATAACTCTGATTTTATTCCTTGCAAAAATTGAGTCAGAACAAACCACAATTTCTGTAAAAAATATAAAAACGACGGAAAAATTGTAGTTTTTGAATACAGAGTTAGCAACAGAAAAATGAACTAAGTTCAAATATTCTATTAATTCTAAAAACAGTATCTCACAATTTCTTTTTTTTACGATAATTGTAAAACTTAATAAAACGAAAGATTGGCACATATCCAGGGTTATACACTGGACCACTATTAATAAAATTAAGAATGCCAAACAAAATTATTTAGGCGCATGAAGTGAAACCTTATCACGAAAAAATTCTGACAATGATTTTTTTCGAGCACTTTAGTGGTCAGAATTTGAGTATTAAAAAACTACTTTTTAAGCTTTGTAACGCACTTTAATGTTATATTTGTCAGTTATTTTCTCTTAGAATTAAAGTATCGGGTTGAAAAAACGGTAATCTTCATTTTCAAAGAAAAAATTTTGAATAAAAATTATTTTTGAAATTAAGAAAAAAAATGGTCAATCTTGATGAAAAATGCGGAGGCGTAAAGACTGATAATTGAAAAAAAAAATCAAGCTGCCGAAATTTGCCTCAAAAAATTTCTGCTTTATTCGAGACAGAATTTTTCTGGCTTTCTTTTAAACTCAATAAAAAACGTTAGGGGAGATAAGGAGGTTACTTAAATCGGAAATTTAAACTTATTAATGCCATTCAACCCTGAAAAACATTTTCGAAAATTTATTTTTATTTGCAAAATTTTTTCTTCAATTTCTGGGCTAGTTATTTCTTTCCAACCGTGTTAAAAATCTTAGCAAAATATTCGATTGTCCAATCAAATCTTTGAACATAAAGCATTTAACTTTCGGAAAAAGTACTCAGTAAAAGGATTGTTTATCCGTGGGCGGCGGCTTTTTGCTCATTCTGTTCCTCACGGAGTACTAAACAATGTTTTACTGTCTGTTTTACATGATTGTTCATTGTTCGAAGAATATTTCGGTTTTAGTGAAAAATAAAGTATATTAATTAATTGTTCGAGACCAACAAGGAAAATTTCTCTGGATCAAAACCTATAGTTGGCAGGAGAATTACTTTCAATCCAGAGGAAATTGAAGCTTTTGGTTTCAAACAATTTTTTACATCCTGTAATTCAATTTAATTTTTAATCTTATTATGAAATTTCATAATCTCATATAAATTTCGAGCAAGCATTTGACAAATTTCCGATTGTGACCGATTTTTTTGTTTGTTTTATTTTGTGATCAATAAAAGCAAAAATTTTAACCTTTAACCCTATATTCAGAATAAAGATCAGAGCGGGTTGATAAAAAATATTCAGTTAATTTCGACAAAAAAATCTTATTAAACTTTAACTTAATGTGACATCGAAAATAAGCTGAATTAGGTTTCCAAATTAGTATTAAACAGTGAAAATTAAGGTTGATTTTAATATTTTTTGTCATTTAAGATGAAGTTTAGATTCTTGAACTCATAAATTAATAATTATTTGCCATTTTATATGAATTTTCCATTCCCGAGAAAAACATTAGTTTCCTCATAAATACGTCTAATAATAAAAAATAGTTTACACCAAGTGCATTTTTTGGTTTTCGAAGTTTTGACCACCTTATTATTAGTTCAATCATTTGGTTGCGCTGGTTCGGGATGTCAAAGTGCTCCTTTCAGATTTTGCACTCAGATAGGTAAAATTTTTCTTAAAAACAGCATAAATACTGCACTAAGATTTCATAGGTTTGCATTTTTTTTGTTTTGGTTGAGCTTTTGCTTATTTTCTATTGCTGATATCACTCAAATTTGTCTTTGATCACTTCAAAAATACAAATGTGAATGTTTTTATGAAATGTTTTTGGAAATAAAAAAAATATAAAAGCTAGCAAGAAAATTCAAAATATAAGTTGAAACTTTCAAAAAATAACAGAAGTGCTTATTATTTTGTAAGAAGATTATTTTTCCTAATTTATCAGTTTTTTTGTAAAAAGAAAATCTACTTTTTATGAAACACGAATAAAAAATTTCAACCGTGAAAAATTGATCAATTAAAATACTCTACAAACTTTTTATAATAATGATAGAGTTTGCCTGAGAAAATTTAAAAATCTATATGAAATTGTTTATCACCAACCAGGCATTAATCTCACTTTTTTTGCAGATTTCTCTACTATTGATCTCAAACGCAATTTATCAAAGCTTACTATAAAAACAATTTGATACAATTTTGAATAATTTTTTGGAAACAAAATTGCGAACTCTATAATTGATTTGAATTAAAAGTCTCGGAAAATTTTATTTATGCGCCGTTTTGAAGATTGAACATTTTAAGTTCTATTTGAATGAAGAAAATTGAAAAGGAATATACAAGTTATTTTTTTGTCAGCCTGTTTTCTCAAGAAATTACAGATGTATAGATCTCCTTATTGCCCTTTCTTAAAGATTCGTTCCCTGTAAAATCCGGGGGTGAGAAAACAACGCGGTTTATCAAAACGACTTGGCTAATTGAGTTTTAAGATAGCTCAAAATGAGCACAAATACCTAGTTGATTATAAAATTGAAAAATTTGGTCCGAATTAGACGATTGTGATTATTGTTTCAGACCATTGTTTTTATTTTTTGACAAAAACTGATAATTAAACAATTTCAGTAATCTCCGACAAAAATGAAAACGTTGGTCCGATTCGAACCTTTGTTTCATGTTATTATTCATTAGATAATTGTGCTCAGTTTGAGCTATCCAGAAACTTAGTAGGATAACTCGTTCTCAAAAGTCGCGTCATTTTCTCACCGTCGCATTTTGAAGGGTAGGAATTTTTTCGATAGGGCAATAAGGGAATATACCTTTATCACCTTTTGGTTAAAATGCGTAGCCACAACGTTAAAATCACACGTTAAAAGGAGTAGTGGCTACGCATTCTAACCAAAAGGTGATAAAGGGATATGTTGGCTAAAAAATTGATCTGAAGTTTTTACCATCAAGAAAAATTTTTATAAAATGTTCGTTATAAAAAAACTGTGAGACTACTGTGGAGGTATAATTTTACGGGTAGATAGTAATTCGCAGAAAATGTTATTCACCGAAAAATCGAAAATTTCAACTCTTCAAATATAAATACAAGTTTTTGTAAAAATTCTTTCAACTCATCGTTTCCAGTGCCAAATTTAAATATGGTGAGACACAAAACATAATTTATCAATAGTTTATTCTAAAAGTATTTGCCAAAAAAGCACTATTTTCATAAAAAGTGAGTTTTTTAGCTTCAACTTTAATAATCTTCGACATAAAAACATGAAAAATTAGGTTTCACGATAAAATTCACCACTGAAAAAAATGGCCAAGACCAGTTTTAAGTTAAAATTGCCTTTATATTTGACAAATCGAAATTTCAGATTTTTTAGCGAATTACATTTTCTGCGAATTACTATCTACCCTAATTTTACAATTGAATCTGTATGAATATTCTCAGGTTGATCAAAATCTATTTAAGCAACGGTTAAATCAGACCGTCCTATTCCAAACGGACAAAATTGTCAAATCAAACTTTGTCACCGAAGTCATTTCTATTTTTTGGCTTGCTTAACTATGCTCTTGCCATTAAATATGCGGAGATCTACGAAAATATTAATATTCAATAGATTGGGACGATTGGAAATAAATTTGCAAATTTACACTCGCTTAGATTACCTAATGCCA
The DNA here is from genome assembly GCA_004367855.1 of Oikopleura vanhoeffeni. Taxonomy (NCBI): domain Eukaryota; kingdom Metazoa; phylum Chordata; class Appendicularia; order Copelata; family Oikopleuridae; genus Oikopleura; species Oikopleura vanhoeffeni. The sequence goes on from SCLH01000189.1 coordinate 181,611, forward strand.
TAGAAATTAAGCAAAGTTTTTTTTGCTTGAATTAACTGAAGATTCATTCTTATTTTTATAATTTATTTTGGCACTCAATTATTCCCAGTTATGGCAAGAGAATTCAGAACACTGACTAAGACCGTTATAGCAACAAAGAAAATTGAGAGATACAAGTATGTAATGGTTGATATCTTTTCGGTGTTAATTTATAAAAATGACGAATCGTTTTTTTGAAAATACAGTGAAATTTGTGTGACCTTATTTTCACATAATTGCAGTCGATTTTAATGACAGCAATACTATCACAGTAAGATAAAAAAACACATCATTACTTTGAGACAATGACCGATGAAATCACAAGATTCTTAATCGACAATCGTGTGATGTGATTTGATACTGTCTCGAAGTTCTGACGCCTGATATAATTTGATACATAGGCATCATTTTCAATACTACTGTAAGTAAATATATTACCCTTGAATCAAAGTTTGTTCATCAACTAGTTCCGAATTTATTTAATTCATTTTCAAGATTTCGTTATGAGAATGGTTTTCATACAGTTTTTGGGAATTCACCGAGCAAACCAAAGTTTGATTAAATAATTGGCAAAAGGTGAAAAATTTGGCACAAATTTGTAAATTAATGTAAATTTAAGTTTCAAATGCAGGAAAAGGTATTATCTTTATCAAGTTACAGTTAAGTAAAAAACGACAGTACGTTATTGAATCACAAGATGATTACTATAAAATATCGTCTATATTCCTATCAAATTAAAATGTCGTCAAAAACGGCTTGAATAATTTCGAAAATGTGCGTCACCAAGTTAAAATGTAGTATATAAGGAAGTCTTTTTAATTTATCCAATTAACATTTGGTCAGTCTAGGCAACACTAAAATGCGTACAATATCAGCGTAAAATATTAGAAAACTTGTATATTTTTGCGAGCTATATTAAAATCTATTGGTCACAGACTTGGCAAATATCAATCTCGGACGGTCAGAAAATGTATTTTATCGGGAAAATCAGGTAAAGAAACTATTTTGTGGAAAATGTGAACTTATGACAACTGACAAAATGAAGAGTTTTAAAAAGAGAATGCAAAATTGAATAATTTATAGACCGATTAAAGTGCAAAACAATATCTCGGAAAACTTGAATTTGAAGTAGCAATACCAGATTAAAATCAGATAATCTCATTATAATTCATCAAGAAAACCTCATTTTTTATTAATATGAAGCACTTGAAAGGGTAAAAAAAGATGAGACACGGTAAAATACGCCATTCAAATTGAAAATTTCTAGTGAGCAGGACCCTTGGCCTTTAATATTTAAGTATATCAGAAGTTCTGATTCGGAACTACTCAAAATTTACACAAGACCGTTCCCAAAATTTACGGTTGTAAATTTGTTGACCTTAAAAATGTTCTACGATATGTAATACTTCAAAATAACAGGCCTACAGTCTTCACAGCGCTTTTTTATTCCGATTTTTCTATTGTTAATTAATCAATTATCTATTTTTAATTAAGGAAACTAAAAGTCTACAAAGTTGAGCCAAACTTATTAATCAGATGCCATATATTTTGTTAAAATTTGACTCCTCATTTTCTAAACACATGTTCTAGATTCCAAGTTCAAGTTTTTCATTAAAACATTTTTATAAGAACCTGAATTATCATTTAATTATATAATTCGCCCTCTTCCTACGGCACTCATCGGGTGACATTTGTCACGCGCCATACGCTTTTTCAAGGTCGGAATTTTTTTTTACGTTTAACCCCATTTGAAGAATTCCTGCTGTCGGGTTAACTTTTGTTGATAGCTCTACCGAGTATAACCCTGGATATAATGCATAGCTTCTGTGTGATACTGGTAATAAATGTTAACTGGTTTTTTTCGGAATTTAAAAAAGTTAATAATATCTATTTGAATGATAATTTCATATAATCTTTAACCCGTGTGAGCATATTATAAAAGTTCCGCCAAGGCACCAGAACCACAATTGTGGCTCTCTTTTAAAGTTATTTACAGAAAGCTTAAGGCAGTTGGAGTTTTAATTTTTTCTGCATAAGGAAGTTTAAAGGTAATATTTTTGCATCAGACATTTTATATTCTAGAATTTTACTTTTTGTTCAAGAAATTAAAGTGAGAAACGCAAGATATACTTTATCACGTAAAACACGGTCACAGTTGTCTAAACAAGTTACATTTTTGTCGGAAACGATGCAAAAGTATCTGACCTACGTCCTAGTTTTGTCCGCTTTGATTTATATTTCATAAATCAAAAGTTATTTATAAATAAGTCAAAAATTTCGATGATACAACATGATTTTTGATAAAAAATTTTTTTTTTCTCTATAAAAGCAGATTATTACATTCCTTTTTATTATTTCAAGTAAATATGGTGATGAAGTAAAACTGTGGACAATTTTTCATTGCTTAAATTGACTTTAATGATAGTTTTATATTTTCATGCGATACTTGCAGTTGAAAATTTAGAAATTTCACTTCGGAAACAAAATATATGCCCCTAGATCCCAAAAAATTTGTATTTTAACTGTTATGCATGCACAAAATACTTTCCTAAAAACCGGCTAATCTCACATTTGTATTTTATGTCTTGTTCCGGAATAATTTCTCCGGAAGTGCAACATAGGTGATAAATCTTAATAAATCAATTCCCTTGAAAACTGGCACCAAACATTTGAAAAAAAATCCAATTACTTTTTGGAAAGGAATCAAAATTCTTGATAATATGTTTGAAAGAAAAAATTCTACAATCTCGTTTTTTGCCTTTTTTTGGATGATTTTAGGTAATCTTGAGCCATTATTGTGCTCACAAGGGTTAAGCTCACAAATAAGCTAGAAATTTTTCTCGATAAATTGAAGACGTTCATGAAAATTCAATCTTGCTTATTTTCTTTTAAAAAACAATAAAAATCAATAATTTAAGTTTATCCACTTCTTATAATTAGAAAAGATTTATTTAGTTTTTTTATGAAAAAAACGGACAGTGAAATGATTTTATTTGAAACTTTATTTTCATAATACATATCTAGTGAACTATTATCACCGACATTTTATTTTATCAGATTCAAACGTCCTGCTTCAAATTCAAATATCGACTTTTCCTGTTTGAATATATAAAAACTTGCGTAGGTTGTCACGTTGTTTCTTAAAATATTATTCGAAAACTGCGAACATTCCAGAAAATGCATATTGAACCCGATTTCGAAAAACTCGAAAAGAGTGTATCAACTCAGACAAAAAAAGAAAAGATTTTTTTTGAGTTCTTAAATCAGTGACCCATGATTAAAACTTTGTTCTTCAAGCCATCTTTTGTAGTTTCAAGTTTCTGTTAACAGCAGTCGAGCATAAATAAGCCTTTGGTACCTACGCAGAACTTATTTGTTCCCAAAAATTGCGAAAAATGTTTTTGAAAATTTCAAAAGAAGATAAATGTTACATATTTAAATTATCTAACGTTATAAAAATTTCTGTAATTATATTATTCAGACAAAGGATTGCGCTTCAAAATGCTAAGAAAATTTGCTTTCTTCGTAAACAATCCGCCTTTGAAGGCTCAATTTCTAGGCCAACTACCCCACACCAAGGAAGCCAATCAGTTTCTTTTGACACTTCGATATCGATAGACGTGGCACTTTCTGGAGAGGACATTAATTTGCAACAATTGCTTGTACGCAGGTTTGAATATTAATTTGAAAACATAGTTTTGAGAACATACAAATTATTCAGGCGACATTATGTCATTGAATTATTTTGGTACAAAAAACAACACTTTTTAACACAAAGACAAATTCTTTAAAAATGAACTTTTATACAATATTTATTCTGTTACCTGTGATTACGTTTTCGATTTATTCATTTTTAACCATTATTTGATAATAAGAAAAGCGACGCACTGATTTCAACACAAAAATTTTTTTGAACTTGAGTCTAGAACACTTTTTATACATCACATCACTGGATGATAAATTTCCTTGTTTTTTGCACAAGTTAAAAGTTTCTTAATTTGTAACTGCTTGCTCGTATTGTAAGTTAAAACCGATTAAATAAATTATGAAGTTTTTCATTGAAGAATTTTTTCGTAATTATATATTTTTTGTTAAAATTTCCTTACGTCAAAAATCTCATTTTTTTTAAAGTTGGTTCAAAAAAAATATTTTTTATTTTTAAAAATAACTCTTTTCTGTTAAAAATGTTATTTTAAAAATGTTTGTGATGCGTTAAACAACAAAAAAAATTTCCTCGTATTGCTCTTTTAAAATTTTTGTTTTATATGAAACTTTCTGGGAAGGACACTTATTTGCAACAATTGCTTGTACACAGGTTTGAATATTCATTTCAAAACATAGTTTTGAGAATATACAAATAATAAATTGACGTACAAATTATTCTGGACGTGACATTATGTCAGTGACAGTTTCTGGTACATAAGCAACAGTATTAAATACATAATAAGAGCTTATAAGATAAATAAAAAAAAATGTAGATCTATCCTTAATTTGACGATAAAAAACGTCGCAAATTCTTTACGGTCACACCAATAGCTACAATATCGTTAAATGACGTTTTCAAAACTGCAGTTGATCTCTTCCTAGACGTTATATCCAATTTAGCTAAAATTTGCACAGAACATGTAATTGTAGTTTGCCAATTTTTCAAAGCTTTTTTATTGATTATGTGACCAAACAATTTTAGAACGGCAAGTTACCAACGGTTTGACAATATTATACTTTTGCAAACAAACATTCGCAAAATAGCTCAAACCTTCACTCAGCATTCCTTTGAACAGTCTGAAGAGATTTAGGCGAGTTTTTTTTTCAAATTCTGTCTAGAATCCGATATATAAATTTTTCAAATTTACGTTTAAAAAATTCCAAAAAATAGGCTTTAAATTTTTCGAAAATTAGCTCAAAAGTAAGCCATTGAAACACTGATCAGAAAGTTGGCTTCCGTCGAGATTATACTGTGATGTGCGTCTATAAGGACACCTTTTATAAGAACAATATAGCAGAAAAGAGGACAAAACCTACCTTTTATTAAAAAAAAGGTCTTCATGTTTTTTGGGAAATTTATGGTCTTAAGAAACTTTGGCTTATGTTTTTGGCACTTCTCCGTTATTTTTTAAATTTTTAGAACAATTTTCAAAAATAAGGACAATATGGCACCAAAAGTTAAGTACAATATTGCAAAATCTCAGCTATATAGACGAAATTCACAGTATTATAAAGTTAAAGTAGTTAACTTTCAGCAATCGTTATCATTAAACCTAATTTTGAAAAAAATTTAATGATTTGGACATTTTTAAGCCCCTAAGTCTCTTGGAATTCAGAGTCCAGCACCCCCTTATTAACATGGGGAAATGATTTTTTTTTAATTTTTCAATATATTTAAAATAAATAAAGTCGAAAATTCTGTAACAGAATTTTGAATGTTTTTGATTAATTATTCTACCCAAAATGAATCATTAAAATTCTGAACACTACAAATATTTGGCAAAACATAAAAAAATACTTTCTTACTTTTGTGCTTAATAATCTGAATTTTTCGATAACACTACCTAAAATTTGCGCAAATTGTCAATTCGTTTAAATTGCTAATTAAAATATGCAAAACCTGAAAATATCCGCAATACTGTCCCGTTCATTTTGTTCGGTTTTAATACACCCCTAGATTTTTTGTTCTGACCCAAAAACTCTTGTTCAATGGGCACCTTGCAATCACCTTATTTTAATTTATATGACAATTATATGTCAATCAGTATCACGTTATTTCACGCATAGTGTGATTTTGTGCGCACAAGTTCTATAATGTGATTATGTCACAATCTTATCACGCTAGTTGCGCTCAAACCAGCCCGACCTAATTTTCATGGAGACGGTTTCATAGACGAATTTCAAAAAAACAAACTTTCAAAGAGAATTAAAAGAAACTTTTTTTTGTCGGTGGAAAACAAATTTCATTTTGCGAATGAAGCGGATTGATTTTCTGAGGTAACAACTATACTCATCGTGAAAGCTGTTTTGAGCGGTGCGAAGGTCCAAGTTACCGGGATGTGGTCAACTGTATTAGCCCTTTTCAAGATTTTCATGTTAGCAAAGTAAACACGAAAATTTTGGTGAGTTCTATGAATTTACCGACACGAAAATACACTCAAATTTTAACCAGATTTTGCGAAAAGATATCTTCTGCTAGGATTCTCAAGCTGCGAAAAATTATTTTTTGGCGATAAAATAGCCGGAAACATAAGTAAGAGACCGTTCACGCAGATGACTCCACAGGACATTATGGGATCAAATAGAAAAACAAACTTTCTATCGCCACTCAAAACAGGTTCCTCGATAAGTATTGTATCATCCACCTTTTTTCATCAGATTTCAATTTCTCAAATCATTTTTAATTTTTTGTCAAGTTTTAAATGAATAATAACTGGATTAAGCCCTTAACTTCGAATACTACAGTAACTGATTCAAGTGTTTAAGATAAAAAATTGAGGTCAATTTAATATTTGAATTTATTCTGAAAATGAATTTTCAATTGAAAAACATCAGTTACAGTTGTTTTACAGATAGAGTTTTAAATATTGTTACAATAGCATTCGGAATACAGGAGATTATCCACAGCCACTTCGAAATAAGCTCTCAAATAAGCCCATTCATTTTTGGTCGCCTCTGATTGAAGGAAGTACTGGTCGCATTTTTAGGTCAAAACAGGCTAGGGGCAGAGCCCCATGGTCTATTACATTTTTTTTTGTTTCCTGGTTGTTCGGAAACAGCGATTTAATTTTTCGGAAATCTCAAAATTTTGACAAAATTGATAAAAATTATTTTCAAATCGCCATAAAATAATTTTTGATCAATATTATCATAAAAAAAACTTCACAAAATACTCCTGAAAATTTCATGACTGAGCCTCCAAATGCGATCAGTACTTACATGCTACTATGATTAGACTTAGTCATGGCGAAAATCGACCAAACAAAAAAATAAAAATTTAAGGAAATTAATTTTTGGATTAAACTGACTGATTAATTTCATACAAATTAATTCATTAATTCTGTTTTCGCAACATAAACTTTGTTATAGTAGACTTTTTTCTAAATTATTATAAAACATTTTTATCAAATATTTCGATTTATTTATCATTATCAAACATGTGAGGTTTTTTACAATATTTCAAGTTCAACACAAAACAGATATAAATTAGAATTTGCAAAAATATTATAGAATAATGACAGAAAAAAATAGAAATTACATGTTGCATTTTTTTGAATGACAAGATTTTTTCGATCACGCATTTTTCATTGCAAAAACTAAGAGTAGAAGTTGACCAAAATTGTATGCGCCTTCATAATACGGATTAATATTCATAAATGACACTTTCCATACCGCTGACATCGGCCGCTATTTTGTTGAAGCAAACAAATACAGAATAAATATTTATAGATTAACCATAAGATGTTTATATTCCGTCACAGTCATATTATGCCAATATTTATAGTTTTATTTCAAGCATTTAATTTCTGAACAAGATTTGTTAGAGGAACTTTTATCAGATCATGTAATATAACAAAAGTTTTGCAGATAAAATGCAGCAATTGCTATTTTGAGTAAGTTTTTTGGGCGTGGCATCATCTTTAAGACTTAATTAAATTGCGTCAGATCTCGATTAATATGTCACTTCTCACCATCTCAGTTGATTATCATAGCAAGCTGGTTTACTTGATTGATCTGAATAAATTTCTGAATAATTTATTGAAAAGCACCTTGACAGAATTCCAGGATAAATTTCAAGATTCACATACTCGAACTTGGAGTAGTTTCTATGTTATCAACTGAACCGATAAATGTTTTTGCGCACAATTTTGCAATATTTAAAATTGGGAGGGGTACTCGGAGTGACCAAAATTTGTTCGCCGTGCTTGACCCTATTTCACACGTGTTATTTTTTCCAAGTCATTATGATAGGGGGGATTTTATTTTGGTCATTCCGAGCGCGCACTCAGAGTGACCAAAATTTTGGTCAGTCTCAAGCTTCAATAAATTGGTCACTCCGAACGCGCTTAGAGTGACCAAAATTATAAACTTTTTTGAACTCTAGAAAATTAATATTTTAAGAATTTTTCCGATTTTGGTCTTAGTGACCAAAATTTTGAACTTTTTTATCACTCTAAGAAAAACATTAGATTTTTAAGATTTTGCGCGCTCGGAGTGACCAAAATTTTGAACTAAGAGGGAAAAACTAAGAATTTCTTTTTATTTTGGTCACTCCGAAGATACTCAAAAATTGTTTATGATAAACATTCTATTTTTGAGTCTCATTAAGTTTTGATGAATATAAAGAAATATAATATTAAGTTTCTAGTGGACGCCGCGAACTGCACCCTTATGTCCGGCCTGGAATTTGTACAATAATAATTGCAGTTTTACTCTTTATCACTTCCAGCTTGTGCTACAAGTATAGTCAAAATAGTTATACTGTTGCAAAATGCCACCTTCTCCCCCTCGAACAAGTAAATAAAATTATTTTTAAAAAGCAAAATATATAAAAACAATCTTTATTTTTAATTTTTATAAATTTTTTCGTGGTTCATAAAATTAGTTTACAAAATATCATAGAAAATATTATAAAAAATGATAAAAAATTGATAGGTTATTAATTCATAATTTGGTTTTCGAGGTCAATTATTTTTGGCTCTCCTCGAATCATCTTTACAAAAATCAGATATACAGTATGTCCGATTTTTTCGCTCAATTACTGCTCGCCAGCCTTACTTCCCATTTCGACACAAAAAACCGGACATACTGTAGATTGTCGAATGTTTAAAAATTTTATTTCGAACTTGTTCAAAATGAACGATTATGATTGGTTTTAATTTCGATCGATCAGAATCGGACAAGGCTTTACAAGTTCCACTTTTTCTTTCTAACATTTCATATAAATTGCTCAATGGGGATGTCTACCTGTCTTCAGGCAGCCTATTTTCAATCGTATTTGATTTTTTAAATTATGATACCTGAATACATAAAGTCACTATTTTGTTTTTCTTATAGATATTACAAAGTAACTTGAGGAAATTTAAGTATAAACCAAATTAACATCATCTGTGAAGAAAAAGTTAAACTTTACTTATAGTTACCCGAAAAATGTATATTCTTCCAGGAATATGGAAAAAAGATAACTGCACTCTCGTTTGCAATTGCACTCGGTTTACTTTTGCTTGGAGTTTCCTGTACTGTATTTTCCATGCTTTATTTTGGGTTTAAAAAACTAATACTTAAAAGCGGGTCTGTCCTACTAACGACGAACTGATGCCTCTTTTATGCTATGAAAAGTGCATAGGCGGAAAAACCCAGTCCACGTAAATTCAAATAAACAAAATATTTAATTTTTTATTTAAATTTTCAGAAGTATATTGAACCGGTTGATTAATTCAATCATAAATATTTAAAATTTTTGCAACATAAAAGTTCTCATTGCACATCGGGTGCACAAAGTTAAAAGGCCGTTCACGATTCTGACTGATGTTGACCGCCGTGTGCCACAACCCTTTTTTAATAATATTTTTTTTTCGATAATTATAAAACTTTATTAGAAAAGATTTGAAGATACAAAAAATTTTAACAATGCAGTCNNAACATTGGTAGACTTTTGCATCTTAGAATTTTCATAGCAAAATTAAAGAGAAAAAAACGTCGATCAAAAATGTGTACTCCAAAATAAACTGTGGGTGGATATTTGTCATCATTGTCACCATAAGTAATTAACGTTAAGCTTTGCTACAAGTACGATTGATATGATTGACTGGAACGGCTTATAAATTATTCTGACAAGCAAATGAAGCCAGTTACCTTCACGCATCATTCAAATCGGGCCTTCCAAACCCTAACAGGGTGGAGATTCATATTTAAAGTTTGCTTATAAATTATCTACGTAAAAATAAAATTAATTTTACAAAATATAAGCAACGGTCAGCATTTTATGTGGTGGCGACTTTCGTGTCCCAACTTTGAATAATTTTTTCTAAATATCATTAGCGATATTTTATATCCATTTACGAAGAAGATAGATCTAGTACATTATATACAGTATATAATGTACTAGATCGAATTAGAAAATATCTTAGGGATATCTTAAATTCCGGAAGAAGAGACTATAATAGAACACAGGGACGCCGCGGGCATTGAAGACGCGGAAGGGATTAAGTTGAAGATTAAGTTGAAGAGTTTTGCGGAAAAGGAAGCATTTGGCCAGAGTCTAACTAGGTCTAATAAGGGGGGCAGCAGCGAGTTTTTGAGAAAATGGATGAGANTCTCATCCATTTTCTCAAAAACTCGCTGCTGCCCCCCTTATTAGACCTAGTTAGACTCTGGCCAAATGCTTCCTTTTTTGCAAAACTCTTCAACTTAATATTCAACTTAATCCCTTCCGCGTCTTCAATGCCAGCGGCGTCCCTGTGTTCTATTATAGTCTCTTCTCCCGGAATTTATGATATATAGACAATTTTAATAATTGAAAAACTCTATATTTTTAACCCACCTCTTAGCTTGTAAGGAAAACCATGAAAGAAGAAGCAGTAAATAAAGATAGACTTGCTGGTATTTGTCATCAAAAATTGACGCCAAAATCATCTTGTAATTCTTGCGGTCATACTGGAGCTCACGTAAGTCGAAATATATCTATTACGGTACTTGCTGGGGCTATTATGCCACTTTTTCAGCCAGAATTTTTATATACTTCGGCTTTTGAAAACGACTTATCCGATTGAGTTAGTATAAAGCTCAAACTGAGCACAAAAAATGTAAAAAAATAGTCCGAATCAGACCATTGTTGCAAATTTAAAAAAAAATGATAATCAAACAATTTTAGTTATCTCAGACAAATAATTAAAATATGGTCCGATTTCAACCAATTTAGTTCACTACAAACTTAAACGGATAAGTCGTTTTCAAATGACGATTTTTTTAACAATTTGGCTAAAAAAGTGGCATAAAAGCCCCAGCAAGTATCGAAATAAATATCACATTTTAAAAATTTATATAACTTTTAATTGCGATAGAAGTGTCATGGCAGAAAGAAAAATTATCAGAGTAAGATCAAACTTGCCGATTTAGCAGTAAATCACGATCGAGACACATCGTTATTGGTACAGTTTCTTTGTGTTTAGTCAGGGCTGTGCTTTCCGTACTCAACTTAAAAACATAACTTTTAAGCGTTCTCAACTATCTTTGCTAGGACAACGAGTTTAATACAAATTCAGAATTCAGAGATGAATATTTTCATATGGCTATTACGTAGTAAATTTTTGCATAACAGCTTCAGTGCCATCTGTGGTAAGAATAAACGCATATCCCTTAAAGGGAATCCCTTTAACACATTTATAGTGATTTTGAATCGTTTTCGTCATTTCTGAGTTATATTTATCGTATTTGGTAAAATATTTAAAATCTCAAATAAATTAAATTTGCGGATTGTCTGTCCAGTAGTTTTAAAAAAATAATAGGTTTTTTCGTAATAAATTTGCCAGGTTGTTTGTGTAGCTGCGCGCATCCAAGTCAAAACCTTTTATTATGAAAATTCTCGGCAAATTTATTACGAAAAATCTCAATTTTTTATAGAAACTACCAGACAGACAATCGGCAAGTTTTATTCTCGGGATTTTTAATATTTTTCAAATACAATAAATATATGACCAAATAGAACATTTTGGCTTTTTTTGATCGATAGTAACCGTTTTTTATTGATTTAGTATAAATAAATAATAGTTTTTGGAAATTGGTGAGTTTCCTTTGAAACAACACATGGTCAGGAGCTGATAGCATTTGTGAAAGCGGTAGTTTGGTGAGGCCTGTCCTCTTCGCGCGTGTTAGGGTGGTCTTGTAAGAGCGTATCATACAAAACACTTTCCTCAAATAATAATTGAGTGAGTTTAGCTTGAGGTGTTTTGACATATTTTTGAGGTAGAGGTAGAAAAAAGTTAACACAGATGATTTTTTAAGACTCTTTGTGAAGTGAAAACTTTATAATGTAATTGGTTATGAAGAGAAATAACGTTAACATTTCATCGTTATTTCTTAAAATTTTGAGTTCGTTCTTTTTCCGCTTTAATTTGAAACCCCCTTTCATGTTCTTTTTGCTCAAAGCTAAAATTTGCGGTCAACTTTATTTTTTTGTCTGTAATTTCCCACTATTCTTTGCAGTCCTGAAGGCACGTGTCTAGGCTTTACTCCAAATTATTTTTACACCTCAAGCTGAATCTCCTCAATTTTAACCCGAGAATAACTCGAGGAAGGTGTTTTTCACGATACGCCCCAACCAGACTACCCTTAACTTTGCAAGCAGGACAAACTCACCAGACTACCGCTATCACAAAAACCACCCCTCCCTGTTGATAAGGCAAAAATGTTTTATTTAAAGAATATAATCTTTTTGGTCATGATGCGCATGCCCAAACCGATTATATTGTATAAAATACATGACTAAAAAAGAATGAACAGGTCAAAAAAACGTTCCTAAATTGCTATAAATGGTTTGAAGAGATATTGAATAATAAAGATAGAAAGTATGCTTTTGCGCATGCTCAGTTGAAAATATGTAATAAACTGAACCAAATTTCCGATCGTAAGATACTCATTTTGTCTTCTGAACTTTTATATTTGAATTCGTTTGGGTAAGACAATTACCTTCATGATTCCTTTACTTAAATTGAAACGCTAAACACCAACTTGTTTATCCATAACTAACTCTTCATAACTCAAAATAACTCCATCGCATGAAAAACTTAATTATCAGGTTTATCTCAATTTCTTTGACATATTCATTTTAAACGAGATAATACGAAAATCAAGGACGATCATAAAATTGACAATACAAAAAAATTGTTAGAAAACATAATTTTTATATACAGGGGGGCCAATATCGGCAATTTTGGCAAAAAAATTTCGGCGATATTGGCACATTCGGCGACATGGGAACAGAAATAAATATTTGTTCAAAAAACGAAAAAAACGCGTGATATTGAGACAGCGATATTGGACTCCCCCTGTTTAATATAATTTTCAATATAAGTAGGGTTCGAACCGGGAGAACCATGGGCCAAACCAAAAATTTTCGTGAGTGTTCTTTGACTTACGCGGGTTATTGTTACCAAATTAAATGATAAAAAAAATTTGTGGGCCCATAGTGGTCAAAAAATTTCTCTAAAAACCTTCTTTTTCTGTCTTCAAACTCGATAAAAACGCCATAAATAATTATTTTTCCAATTAAAAAGAGGCGTCATTTTGAACAAAAAATTTGGTCAGTTATGGGGAAAATTTTACTATCGAAAATGACGAGAATGCGTAGGCGGAAAAATGTATTTTGATTAATAAACTTGGCCAAAACTAACCAAAAGGGCATTTTTTTTTGCCTTACGAGCCCGAATTTAGCTCATTTTTGTAATGAAAATAATCTCAGATTTACGAAAAGTTGCGCAAATCATATTATATGAAAAATCGTCAATTTAAACATGAAGACCTCATTAATAATGAGTCATTGTCTCTGCGAAATTATCATGTGACAAATTTTTCTTTCGATAGGTTTTTTAGATGTTAAATTCTACATTATAATTTATATTTAGTTTTAAGTTGAATTCAGTCGTTTAAATGTTCAAATTTTCCCTGGTCCAAACCCTAAATATAAGTCATTAAGTTATCGAAATCGCTGAATTTTTTGAGATTCATACCTCAAGTTACTTGTTGAGCGTCATAAATGACGTCATTTTTGGGATTGATTTTCCCACACCTAGTCTTTTCAACTTTTATTCGATTGTCTTGGGTGAAGTATTTAATTTTACGCATTTTTGTAATTTACTTCATACGAATCTATTGTAAAACTCCATATTGAATTCAAAAATTATTCGACATATAACGTCATTTCGAACGCCTACGTATTTTAAATATATTTTGCTGCTTCAATTATTGCTTATCGAATGAATTTTAATTACAAAAACAATTGGCCTTCACTTTTATAAATATTCAAGAAGTTTAAAACTCGAATTCGTGGGTTCGCACCAATTTTCAAAAGTAAGAAATTATTCAGAGAAAAAAAAAGTTAACTTGCACTTCAGAATATATTTTCAACATCTAGCTTTTTCATGCATCTTGTGAAATGGTTGTTTGACTCATATTGATAAAAGTTCCGAAACCGTGTAAATTATCATTCTGGTCTTTACTTTTTTCATTTGTTTTGCTCTGAAATGCGTATGCCAGAAAATTTCCAAATTTGAAAAAAAAGAGTGCTATGAAAAAATTGAAGTAGAAAAATATGTTTATTTTTATAACATAAACTAAGTAGTTTCAACTTCAAACTTTCAATGCAAAACTTAAGTAATTTGAAATGCAAGATTTCGTCAGTTTGTATTTAACTTGTAATGCTGATTTCGGCCTACACAGTTTTCACAGCAAAATATAGGCATTTAATTCTCCGAAAATTGAATATTTAAAAAAATGAAAATTTCGATTTTTCAAATTTAAAGTCAAGGTTTGTCTGAAAATCGTCCCAGTCATCTTTATGAGCGTTTAGTTTTATTTTATAACTTTATATTTCACGGTTTAATTTATTTTAAATAGTGTCATTCGGAAAATTTAATTCCAGACTGAACTAACCGAACCGAAATTTTGTCAAATTAGAATTGGGTACCAGAAACAATTGGCTCGAAAAATTTTAAAAAAACTTTTAGTATTTTGTCTTAATACTTGAAAAAAATTGTGATTGTCGATTTTCCGATGAATTCCATTTTCGACGAATTACCCTAAAGTCATAAAAATGTATTCTATTAGGTATACAAACTATAATATATCAAAAATAAGGATCTTTAGGCCTCTAGTTTTGCGTTCGCGTTTAACCAATGAGAGCACCAGATATCGACGTTAACCGATAAAATATTCGTAATTAAGTTCAAACGCGAACGCAAAACTAGAGATTCAAATCTTATCTAGATAAATCATTAATAACAACTTATTATGTATTTATATTAAAATTTAGACCGTTTCCTGCGACACTCATGGAACCTGTAAGACCGCACATGAGCGAAAACTCCGTTGGCAAGATAATTTCACTTGGAGATCCTTCAGTAAATCGTTACTTATTGAAAGTGAAGATCAACAAAATCAAAATGAACATATTATTGCAGAATTATCGAGGTCGATGAGTCAATTGCCCGCAATGGCTTTAGAAAAAGCTGATTTAAATTCGTCGACGAGTAGCAATTATTTTAAAATTCCATTTACGTGAGTAAAAAAAACTAAATGTTCAAAGGAATTTTTAGGGTCGCGAACTTATCTTTGGGTCCATACCAAAAAACACTATCATAGGGAAGTAACAAATATTATAAAAATTAATTATCATAAAAATTTGAATAAGTTTACCAAAGTCAGTTGAAAAATAATAAAATCGACCCTGTTTATGACGTAAACAATTGCAGAGAAAACTTTAAAATTTTTGGTGGGTATAATTCAAATATCGTATTTTTTCAAATCGAGCTCACGAGCACCCACAGTTCAAACTCAAAAAATAGAAAGCGATCGTAAAGTTTTTTGAAAAAATATTCGAAACCCGAGTATTTTGAAGATACCAATTTAAAAAATCTTTCGCAATTGATAGCAAAATTTATGAAAAGACTTAAATTTCGTTGAGATCTCAGGACTTTCATGTGAGAAATTTTCATTGCGATACACAGCTTATTAACTCTCAGCGTTGCTTTTAGGTAACGTGTAATCAAAGTCCGTGTTTTGTTGATTATTTAACGTTTATTCTAAAGCATATTTTTCGAAGCGACGCTACGAGTCTCAAAAAATTAATTAGTGTTACGGGCCGTAACTTACGGCGTCTTCCGTTTTATATGTCTTAAAACATTTTAGCAGACCAATTTTGAGCAAAATTTTGAAAAAAGTTCAGAAATCCCTCTACATAATTCTTTGAATAAAAATTTGAATCGATTTTGTCAAATTATCGGTCGGAACTTATTCTTGATAATAAAAGTTGTCAACAATGTAGTTTTAAAGTTAAATACAGAAATAGACATTTTTAAAAAGAATGTCTGAAAAATTAATTTTTATGACTTTTAAAGTTGCCTCACAAAAATATATTCTCAAATTTTTTAGAAATCGACTACGAATGGAAGAAATGATTCGTCAAATTGCACTAGATGGTGTGTCGCGATGTAACTGCCACAAATGTACTGTATGTCAATGTCATATTGACGCTCCACAAAAAAATATACCTTCTGTAGATTCGCTTGATTTCAAAGTTTTGCTTCAGCCGTATGAATAAATTTCAATAGCATTACAAAGACCTCGTTATTAATGATCAAATAAATTACCGAGAAAATCTTTCGAAAATATGTGCAAGAAAATCTTGGCCAAAATTTCACCGGAAATAATCGCATCCTTTGAAAAATTTTGTTTCGAAAAATAACTATTGATGAAACTCGGAGGACTCCAAAATTATATAATAACTAAATTTACCAAAAAAATAAAATTAAAAGCTTCTTTACTTTTACTTTTTCAAAAATAAGATTTAACTTTTTTATTGTTATCAATTAACAAAAAGTTTAAAATTATCAATTTTTTTTATTTTTGATGAAGCAAAAATATCAAAAGCAAATATGAGCTTTATTAAGTTACAGCCATTTTTATTGTTTTTGCAATATCTTCCGTAACACATTCGAGATATCGTGAAGTTTTAAACTACCAGTTATCTTTTTAAAAGTGTCTTTCAAATGATGATTTTTGGCTCAAAAGTTGTTATTTGTTAAAACATATAAGTAGGTTGCGGTATTAATTCAACCTTTGAAATAAGCAATTAATCCAACAACAGGAGAAAATATTATGACTAAAAACTACAACGAGAAAATATAAATCAATAAAATATTTTTTTTGGCATTTTGAACATGAAAAATACCGGTTTCAATTTAACTCTCATCAAAGGTTTAAGATAACTCTGTTAGGTTCCCGCAGACTGCGAGTCGCAGTCCACCCAACCTTCAAGTCAAAGGCTATGAATCATAGGAGTGAATTATGAGCTATACGAAAACTGTGTATAAGTACGTGTTTAATATTTTTTATTCTCAGAAGTGCAAGACAGAAATTAATAACTGCAATTTATTTATCCTGAAGACGCAGTTTCCGGGAACATCTGAGTGATGGTAACTGAAATATTAATGAGTTAGTTTGTTGTCAAAAATTTTATAGTATGTATCCAGTTTTAAACGGTTATTAGGAAATTTGTCTCAATCCTATAAACTCCATGAAATCATGCAGGAAAATGAGAAAAGACTGATTTCACCGAAAAAAATTAAAAGTTCCAGCAAAAATCAGAGATTTCTCGGTTTAGTCAGTTTAGCTCCATAAAGCTAAACAAATCCCGAAATTCCGTTCCACTACCCCTCACTATCAATTTTTTGAATAGACGCTTAATTTTTTGAATTTCCGATTTTTCAAAATTTGTTTTAAATAAATTTTGTGAAAACTGTCAAATGTAGAAATAGTCAAACATTCAAAAATATAGTGAGAAGTCATCAAAATTGACGATATTTTTGAATCCATGCTGGCATCAAATTTTTGAAGATTTATTTTGACGGGGTAGTGTCCATAAAAAAACCTGTCCTTAAAATAGTTTTAAGGTCATCTTCTGTATTGAGACAAAATTTATAACTGAGTTTTTCGCGTTATTTTTCTACGGTCATTTTCGGCATAAATTGGATTGATTCCATGAGTCTTTAAGGCGAAAATGGTACCGCCCCAAATCTCCGATTTCATCTTTTGGGCTCATTAGTGTGAGAACCGATTTTCAAAGAGGCACAAAATCACCACTGATCGTTTTTTCTTGTCCGATGTAGTATACCCACTAATTTTTCAGGACTTGTTTCACATACACCCCCTTCGATATGTAGACTTCATGATGTGCATATCCCCGCCAGACCATCGTTTTTTTTAACAGGTTTTAACTTACTTGTGCAATATACTTGTTCTTCCTCATAAGTCATTTTACAGTATTTCTTATTGTCAATAAGTTCAATCGCTTTCTTGTTAGTATTTTCAGTAGCTAAAGGATTTGTTATGCATTTGTAAGAATAATTTGCGGATGTTCGTTCAGCTTCACTTGGCACGTAACAAAGTTGTTCTTTACACTCTCGTTCTCTTTTCCGCCCTCTGGCGACCGTTTGTAATACAGTAGGTGCCTCTGAACATGGATCGGACCATTCGCTCCATTTAGCCCATCCTTGAAAAGTAAATTATAAATCTTTTAATGAAGAGGGTTTTCGAGGCTGAATATCTGGAATACAACTTATTGTAGGTCAAAATAATTCATTATAATGTGATATTTGAACCAGGATATTACATCCTGAAATATAATTGAAGATCACTGATTGCTCGACTAATCACGAACAAGCTTCAAACTAGATTGATATTTTGTCTTTCAAAGACAACTCCTCTGCGAGTTTTTGGTATACAATTTATTTCTGAATTTTACTTCCCACATTTTTGGCTACTTGGTTAGTTTTAACAGAATATTGTATGAAAAGAAGTGTAAGGAGACTGCGACTGACCCACGCAACTCATTGTCTAAATATTTTCGCTTTTAATAATACTATCTTCAAACTTATCTGCGATTAGAAACCGCCCTCACAAATTCATCCCCTCCTTACCAGGTGTTGTGTATAAGGCCAAAACGTTCATTTATAAAAAAATATTTTTGTACAAAATATAAACTCACCACAAGCTGGAAGACCACCATTAAGATTTGGAGCAACTCTTGTATCTTGATTGGTCGTACGAATTCTTCCTCACTATTTGGAACTGGTTTCATATGTTCACATCTAGCTTCATTTTCTCCCAAAACAGTCTCTGTACATTGTTCAGGCAAACAAGCATCACCATTCTCGAAGTCAGTGTTACAGCTTCGTGTTCTATAAAAATTGACATGAATTTTTCAAATTATTTTATTTTTTGAAATTTATATTTTGAAAGAAATTAACATAATGAATATTTCAAACAAATAATTGATAAATTATTATCTAAAATGAGGACGAAAACGAAAAACCGATAACAACAAAAATGAGGAGTACGAGTCGTACTGTACGACCCGAACATCAGCGAAATAGACGGTCCCATTTATTAAAAAGAATTCTCGGCTCTGAATTTAATTAATGTTTTTTAGGCTTTTATTTATCAATCCGTTTATTTAACCGTTTCGTTTCTCGATCTTAATAACTTTAGTTTGAGGGGTCATTTGAGGTCAAGTAAAAACAGTTTGATATTTTTTTGGTGTTTTCATGCCAAGTTTATGGGCAATATTTGAAAATTTCCTCAAAAATTTGTTAAGCCAGAAGCTCTGAAATTTTAGTCAAAAACCTCAGGAAGAATGCCCTGCCTGTTGGCCAAAATGAATTAACAACTGATCCGCGGCTAAAAAAGTGAATTCGTATACCATACTTATATTGGATTCTTCGCCCTGCGGTCGGTTCTTCAACCTACACAGAGAAAATCTGATAGCATTCATCACAAAAGCCCCATGTTGACGCTAACCTACGCAAAGCAATGAATCTAGGATAAGTGTTGTAGAATATTTTTCACAAAAACTGTATATATTTTCTTAAATTTTTTGCCCAAAAATTTTGGCGATATTTCCTCTTCTGTAATTTTTTAGTGATTTATTTCTCAATCACTAAATAAAATCGATTTTAATTTATTGTTTGAAACAATTCGTTTAAGAATACAAATTGGTGTTTTAATCTTTCAACCCAGCTCTTGCGCATCGCATTAGCAGAGGGCCAATGCGTGACGGTTTGGTAGCCAGCACAACTCTCAACCCGTGTGAGCACAGGAAAAAAGGTCCGCCAAGGCACCAGAGCGTATATATAGGCTCCACTTTTGATGTTGATTACAGAAAGCCAAAATTAGTTGGAGTTTCAATGTTTTGAATAATGAAGTAATAAGGTTATATTTTTGCACCCGACATTTAAATTCTACAATTTTGATTTTTAGTTCTAAAAAACTTAGTGACAAAAGCACGGTATAGCATATCACCGTGATACAAGCTCACAGTGGTGTTCACAAATTATATTTTTTTTGGAATCGATGCACAAGGCTCTGGCTTACGTCATCGTATAGTCCGATCTTTATATTATAAAATCAAAAGTTGTTTTAAATAGTTCTAAAATTTTGATGAAAAAATCACGATTTTTACTAAAAATGGTTATTTTCCCTTATGAAGATAATTGCACTTCTTTATCATTTCCCGGTCGATATACTAATAAGGTAACTCTGTGGACAATTCTTAATTGCTAAAATTAATTTCAAAAATAATTACAAAAATTTCGTGAAATACTGAATTGAAACTTCACTTCCGAAAAAAATATATGTTCCTGTATACCATTTAAAGTGTCAAGCATGCAGAAAACACTATCCTAAAAACTGGCTATTTTCAAATTTCAATTAACTTAATAAATGGCATTTGTTTTTTTAGAACTAAAAGATTAGAAAAAAATGTCAAAAAATTAACTCCCTGGTGATATTTGAACAAAATTTCCAAAAAAAATGTGTTATTTTTTTGGAATCTCCGCAAAATTCTTTATAATGCATTTCGACAAGACAATTCCACGATGCTTTTTCTGCCCTTTTTAGATGATTTAAAGTATGCTTGAGCCTATATATATATATAGGCTCTCTGCTCACACGGGTTAAGGAGGTAGCGGTCGTACTCTTTTTAGAGTACTTTGGGGTGTAAAATAGCACAACATTGCTAGGGAACTCTTAGAAAGCATAAACTTCTTAGAAAAAAACTCAAAAAAAAATTCGAAATTTTCATTTTTCGAGAAGTAAGAGAAGTGATTTTTTTTTGGAAAACATTGAAACCAATTTTTCGACCAGAAAAACTCAAAATATCAAACAGCTGTAAGCAGATTTTCTTCTCGGCATCAGAAGGTTTAATTTGATGGTACTTTCGACTAAATATGACGACTTTTATTTTCGAGTTTTTACCTCCGGTTAACTGTCATGCGATTCTCTAGAATCACGCAAAAATTTTTAAAAATTTTGCTATATCAAAATAACAAAAACATATTTTTCCATCTTTTATACTGCATTCTGAAATGTAACCTAGGGGAGATAGTTTTCAAATCGCGAAAACCTTGAAATTAGGCGGTTTTTCGAAGTTCTAGAAAAAACTAGTCTTAAATTCAAAAATCCAACTCTTTAAAGTACAACCATTATTGTTTCCGTGGTTCATGCCAAGTTTGACTGAAATCGTATGCGAGCTCTAGGAGGAAATAGATTTTGAAATTTTAGTTAGGTGTTCTAGAATTCGCTGCATGGTTGTCACCAGGGTCGGCAAAAAAATATTGATTAATTATTTTTGTAGATTAAGGATAGATCTACCAAAAGGCTATTCTCAAAAGTTTCGAAGCAGTTTAGTATTCTGGTAAAGTGGAGTATAGAAGTACCATTTTGTGACCGCTACCTCCTTAAAGAGGTAGTTGTCGCACTTTCAGGCCGAAAACGTGGTTCTCAATGGAAAATTGTCGTCAAAAGGTGACGGATGGTTCGTCCAGTCAAAAACGTGCTTACAAAGTTTACGGAATTTTTTTCAAAATGTATTTTCTCCCTGATTTCCAAGGTACACAATCAAAACTTAAAAGAATGGGCAACTTAATAGTCCGTGCTAATCAGTATTGAGAGTTTTGTCTAAATTTATTTCTCAGTTTTCCATAAATCGTGTTTTGATTTTCCAAAAATTGATAAATTTTAACTTATTTCATACAAAATATGTTTGAAACCCTTAAAAAGTGCTTTCCTGACTATGTACTAGTATTTAGATAAAAAGACTACTCCTTATATAGGCTATATACTCGTCTATACTACCGCCTTTATACTTACTAAAAATATTTGAATATAATTGGGAAATTTTATTTCTAGTGCCGGTAGTCTCTGAACCACCCCCTTAAATTGCCCTCATCCCTATTCAATAGGGCCTATTGTATTTAGTATTTCAAACCTGATTCTAAATCCTTTATAACAAGTTGCAGGTGGATAACATGTAGATCGATCACATCCACTTGTTACATCGCAGGCCTCTAAATTACAATCCGCGAAACTCTTCTTGCAAGCAATCTCATTGACATAGGCGGTAGAGTCTTTTAAAGGGTCTTCTTGAGAAAAAATTGATTCTGTGTCTTCGGCTGTCCTATCAAGAATGGGTCCGTCACAATCTTTCATCCAAACTGATACTATATCTTTACCGCGAGTTCTGATAGTACTTATTTTTGAGTGAATGTATAGTAAGGGATTCACTTTTTAATTAAAAAAACGAATTTTGAAACTACAAATTTACTCTCCGGCGGGGTTGGACGTATAAGTGAAATCTACTCAAAAATCGACGCATCTGTAAATAAAATATTTTCTTCCAGACTCAATTTATGACTCATCTTCCCAATTTTCTCTATCTTTCGCTTTAATCTACGTTTCTGTTGGCGCGATAGGTTTGACGTATTGAGAACTACTAGCCTCGTGTTGAATCGCAGTCCTACAAAACCTATCACGCCTCTCCCCTCGGTGTGATAAATATATAGAGATGCGATGGACGTGCGAAGTTAGAACTCTACCCAATAATCTACATATTCTAGCCAGTTATATCCCCTATTCACACTTTTGTGAATATTCCGGCCATACTACTAAAAAATACACTACGATTTCTAATCAGTGCCGTGATATTCACAGAAGAGTGAATAAGGTACATGAGCAGTTGGCGTAGTGGTAACGTGATGCAATCATGATCTCGTCGCCTGGGTTCGATTCTCAGACTTCTAGAACATTTTTTTATGGTAGAACCTTCAACAATGGTGAAAGGTTCAGAACCTAATAGCCAGCTTAATTAAGAGGCTCTGAATTTGGTAATTTGAATCTGACACCGTGATCGATCATTTAAATAGAGGGTCTATGGAAGGTCTACCGTTTCATAGGCAACAAGATAATTGGGACTGAGTCGAAAACAACTCCTTATTGAAATATCCAAAATCAATGACAACCATCTGCAGTAACTGATAACCTACTGAGGGTACGAACTCTTAAAATAGTGTTCGATTCCCGGACTTCGCAAACATTTTTCTATGGTAGATCCCCCTAACACTTCCCTGCTGATACGGTATAAAATGATAACACAAGATTGGCGTTTTTGAAACGTTAACTGACCAAAAATAGTCGGCCAAAAATAAGTCCTTTATTTTTCCAAGCTGGATAAAGACCTATAGTTACTTATACCGTCATTATAAACTTTTAAACTTGAAATCGTTTGGTGGTAATTTGTAAGCAATTTGATAATTTGACAATCAATCAAAAATTTATTTGAGCTGATTAATTGTACCAAATGCGATATCATAAAATCAAAACGGCCAAATATGCCGATGAAAAAAGGTTAGCCAAAATTCAACTTTGACACCATTTAGTGAGAAAAATTAAAGTAATAGAAGAATGAGAATAAACTTATTCTCATGTTTGCGTCTGCATTAGTCTTGGAAAAATAATCAAATCTTTTTGAGCACAATAATCTTTAACCTCCTCACACCCATAAACGAGAACTTCGCCTCACACCCAAAAGCCTATCTAGAGGCAATTCTTTGAGCGCTTATCACGGGTAAGCTGAAAAAGATATCAATTAACTTATTTTTCACTGATTGCGATCAAGGATAGAATTAAGTAAATAACACATAACATTTTCAAATTTCGAAGTCTTTCAACTCGATAACTGCCAGAGAAAAGAGAAGTTTACTCACCTTGTATTTCTTGGAAAACCATACATTTTTTATAATGACATAGAAGTTACAAATTTACAAGTGAAACTCTAGCTATTTATAGCTTTGTCTCAGAATTTGAAATTATGATATCTCTGATCGCTTACAAATAACAATTATTCATATATGCCGACGCGTTCAAAATATTATGTTCTAGCAAAACTGTGAAAAATACTTGCTGATATCTGATAACTCAAAAATCAGTACCCACCCGATAGTTCTACACTTGATCGATTTGTCTTCTGTTCGGCTTTATTTGGAGTGAAATTGCGGTTCAATTATTTTGGAAAAATAATTTTTTTGAAATTTTTTTTTTATTTTGGAGTTTCATAAAAAATTCACTTGTGAAAAATTATTCTTCCGTTAGGAGACTGCAGAACAAATTAAAACTTATATGCAAAAGAATATTCGAAATACTTTCCTAATAAAATTGAGCTTGTCATTTCGGAATTCGATTTTATGTATCGTTTTTCACTACAATTAAATTTTTAAGAAATTTTGACCGAAAAATCTAAAAAAAAAGTAGGATAAAATCATCTTTCGAGAAACGGACTAATCGTATGAAAATTTTCAACAATATATCTGGAAATAAAAATTCCAAAATCTGTATGAGTCATTATGAGTTTCAATAGACATATGACGCATTCTGAATTGTAAGGCGACGGATGTTATTTCTGCGCCGTTTTGGCCCCCGAAATTTGTTTTGCCTTTAGATAGTCGAAGGGTGTGAGGGGTCTAATGGTTAATTGTGAGAACTTTCGGTTAAAAAATTAATAAATTCACCCTGACTAAATTCTATGATTTCCGCATCAACTGGCACACTCGTGGTGCTTTGAACGAGGTCACCGGAAGTAGTATCAATATATACCGTAGGGAGAGTGGACAAAACTTTCCAGTCACTATCTGCACCTGCATTTGAACCAACTGTTGTTGCACTTGCGACTGCACGAGACCATGGAGCCCAACTCATCCAGTGACCTAGAGTATTTTTATTTGAATGGGGTGCGAGTTACCAACTGGTAAACTGAAAAAAATTGTAGAAATTCTTAGATTCTGAGACTCAGAAGCAAAAACGATTTTCTAAATTCTTAATCATTATGTACCAAAAAACTAGCGAAGTTTTTATTATAGTTAATAAAAACTTTTATAATGGAAAAATGGGTGTCAGCAATTTTTTTCTATGATAAACAACAATTATCTTACAGGTTATTTAGACAAATATAAAAGTAAATTCCGTGAAGTTTGAGATTTATTTGGTTTTATTTTTAAATTGATAGTCAATGATATCGAGCGCGCCGCTTTCAAATGAAAAGTAATATGTGAAACTCAGTGCAAATAAGTATCTCGCGATTTCAGAGTTAAAGTCTTAAAATAGACTTTAACGACGAAATATCGATTAATTATTGGTTGCAAGATATTTTTCAGATCGAAGAGCATAGTGAATCAGGTCGAACTGGGCAATTTTCGATTTTTTACGTATGATACCAACGCAATGTGTGGCAGAAATTGACCCGGCTTAAATAAATTATCATTAAAAATTTAACTTGTCCAATGTTTTTTAATTCTTCTTGTAACAAAAATATCATTATCTTACTGCATGGTTCAACAATCTCATTGACTTTCTCCAGTGTGGGCGCCATCAAGCAAGAATCATCTCCAGTATTACAAGCTCGCGTCTTTGTTCTTGTATAAACATCATGTTTCAAATCTTTATCTTGTTCTAATAACGCTAAATTTATTTCATAAATTGTCTCCGAGACTTCACAGGCATTCCACTCATTCCATGGCATCCAGTTTGCACAATTCGTTGAGAAAAATTTTGTGATGTTCTTTTTATAGCCACAGTTATCAATAGTAGTGATGTCGCCACTAGCTGAGACAATGGTTTACTATCGTAAATTCAAAACTAAAAAAACAGAACTCAAATCACCCTTGAGCGCATCACGTGGAAATCAGAGACCCATGGTTGCGTTGACTGGTAAATACTTATGGCTTGAAAAATCTTAAAATTGAAATTTTGCTTAGTTTACCTTAAGTCCGGGGTAGAGGGCCAATTTTTAGTGAATGACATAAAAATTGGCTTAATTTACTGAAAATGGCTCTCTTCTCATATCCCCTTTTCACACTTTTGTGAATATCTCGGCCCTACTTCTTGAAAACACGCTACGTTTGCTAATCAGGGCCGGGATATTCACAAAAGTGTGAAATGGGGATATATTCAAAATATAAAGACAACTTTTATAGAAAAACATTTCGGCCCACTTTGATAAAAATTCGAATCTCAACTTTTATCGGGCTAGTTTAGAAAAGTGTGCCTTCATGTATTTTTTCTCAATTAAAAGTGAGTCTTCACGTCGAAAGAGATGGGCATGATGATTCTTTATATAGAAAAATCACATGCGAAAATGGAATTTTTTTTAGGAAATTTATTAAAATGAAATTCAGCCACCGCCAAATCTACGTATCTTTACACAACTTAAACAAACGCAAATGTATTTTTCATTGCAAAATCATGACAAAGAATTCTCGACGATAGTAAACCTCGCTAAAACGCACGAGCGATGTTTGTATTGGTAGAAATTATCAGTTCCGTATGGAAAGTTGAATTCGTTTGAGACTTCTTCGGCTACTGTATTATTTGATAAACACGTTGCTGTGGGATTATCAGCAATTTCTGTACAAGCAGCACTTATAGTGGCTTCAGTAAATACAATCAAATTCCAAATTTTATTTAACTTGGCTTTTTTTTATATTTTTATAAACAAAAAAAATAAAGAAATGCATATGTGATTTGAATCTTTCTTAACCGCATGTTCACGAATCGTGAATCACGATGAAGCTACTTCATTTTTTTTTGAGAAAGAATTAAACTCATACCGTATTCGTTAGGGTATAACTGAACCAAGAAATATGCAACTTCCGTCTTGTTCATTTGAATCATCTGAATTATACGTCGACGCACGCTCATTATACTGCTGAATAAAAAATGATGCCGTTACAACAAAATTATGCCGGCAGAAAATTATGTCGTTCAAAGAATACGAAAAATAGTATTTTTCTAGTGACGGCATTATTTTTCATATAAATTATCATGTGTGTGTGCGACGCGCACTGCGCGTAGACGTGAAATATAGATAATTTGAATTAAAAGACGCAAGTTCAGACATCATTCGGGTGTTATCGGTTCTCAGCATTAAAATTCTTCGAAAGTTATGAAAAAGTACATTTTGCACAATTTATTTAATAACAAGAAAGGAATTTTCGAAATTTTAGTATGTAGAAAAAAATTTGGGCTTCGGATTGCATGATGCAATTTGCTTCATTAAAATGAAATTTTAAATGTTGATGAAATATAATTCGACGAATTAAAAAGGCATTTTTACCAAATATTATGCAGGATTCTTCATCTACATGTGAATTCAGAAATTTCCGTTTTGTGAAACCCTTCTTAGTCCGTCTAAGCAGCAATTACTTTCAAGACTGATCGGTGATCCATCACATAGTCTCCCGCCAAGATCACTGAAATCCTCAAATGGGACTGCGCAGCATGATTCACCATTATTATAAGCGAATGGATAATCAGCATTGCAACGGTGTCCGTCGTCATTGTTACAGGTTACACTTACGGTTTTTGATAAGTCAGTGTCCTCGGCATCAAACCATAAACTTAAAATATAATGAGTGATCCAAGAGAATGATCTTCCGAATAAAATTATTATTGAGGAATGTTTGCAAAAAAAGATACAATTTTTTAAAATATTTTAAATTCGTATTTTTGAAATTTGTTTTTATAATTTGTGTTGATGAATTTTTTTTATATCCTTTTCCCAACGGAACTCCATCTCAAAAACTTTTACTATTGTACATCTATTGTATTACTAGTGCGTGTTCAAATCCCACTGATGTTGTCTAAGTGATTGTCTTGGTAATTACTTGAGGGATTACACACTGATAAAATTTAGCGGTCTCATTATCAAGACCCTTGCCTATAATCATACTCAAGCCAATCTCTCAGACAAAATCAGTGGGATTCAAACACGCGCTATAGAGATATTAAACGTTTTTGAGATGGAGTTCCGTTGGGAAAAGGATATATCGTACATTTGGAATTTGTATTTTTTGTAAAAATAATTTGAATTTTTGATAATCCATATCGATAAAATTTGTATTTTTGAAGTATTTAAATTGGTTATTTTCGGAAAAACCTTTTTGTGAAGTATCTTGGGATATAAATTGAATCTCATTTAAACTTTTTCTTGGGAAAAACTGATCTTTATCAAAAAAAAACTTTATTTAAATTTCGTTTTTGTTAGATCTACATTCTAATCAATTACATTATATTTCAAATTTGATTTTTGGCTTTTAAAATTTCATGAGGCTATATCGATTACGCGAAATAAATATTGTATGCTCTTTGGATTGACCATACCAATGCAAAATACAATATGTATTGCTCTTTTGAATATACTTATACAATGCCAAAATACATATTATGCTGTTTAAATTGAGTCACAGTCTGTGAGCACAGACCCGTCGACCTTCTGAAAGAACTATTCATCTTTTGAATGTTGAACTGTTGTTTAAAATGCTTAGGACAGGTCAAAAGGGTATTGTACATATTCATTTCGCCTGACATTGACATTTGGCATCGATGGCAAAAACATAAATCATTTTGAACCAATGGATTCGTCATTCCAGTTTATCCGAAATAACCCATCTTACCTGTCAAAATGATAAGATATATCGTCCCAGCTCGGTCGTAGGAACGTCTTCTTTGTGTATTTTTGTAACTTGATTTAGGGTAAAAATTGATAAAATTTTTTATCCGAAACATTATTTTTCATCACATAATATTTGTACCTAGCTGCTAGGTTAATGTCTTCATTGAAATTTTTCATAAGAATCCACTCAATTTCCCTCGCGGTTGAATTACAGAACGGATTACAGCAAACTGAAATGATAAACGCCAATTCCAGACGGTCCCGTCACTGAAACAATTTCTATATTGTTTTTGTATAAATTTATTATTTTGATAAAAAAATCTTAACCAATAAAACTATTAATGAAAAATCTAAAGAAAGTTTTCGTTTTTTCGAAAATTGTCCGTTTGGTTGCAGAAGAAATTTTATTTTACCGATTTTTGACGAATTAGTCTACATATCTACTCATACCAACTATCAGAATAAGTGGTATTTTAGCTCTATTAGAGTAAAATACAGGGAGGTGCGCGATAATTAGAAGTTTCTGCACCACCCGGCTTACGCTATAATCCGGCACTTACGCTTACATTCTACTATCGGACTTGAAATTGCCATCTGATTTGGATTGTACAATATCTTAGTAATTGCAGTTAAATATGGTCAAGGAAGAATTTTTGGTGATTTAAGCGGTATTTAACATCTATTCTAGACTAGATTTTTAGGTGCTATTTATATATTTGATTCATCGAAAATGAATAACAGTTAAATTAAATAATATGAATTCAAGAATTTGCAAGAAAAAAATAAGCCCACTGCTGATGGGTCAATTTAACGGCTATTAATTTAAGATACTGTAATTGATTAAGAGTGTCAGAGTAAATTTGTGTGATTTTAAAATTCATTTTTCTTACAAATCTTCTAAATTACACATGATATGTATTGATCTAAAATGTTTTAAACTTGTTGAAATTACGACATTCATGTCCAATCTGAACATGCTTTTAAAAAATATTTTTCTGTCGCCCCGACAGAAATTCTTCTGAAGAATCTTGTTGAAAACGCTTATCTTTTTCCTAGGAACGTTGAAAAAAAACCTATTCTTTTTCCATATATATACGCCGCACGCCAGAACGAATTAAATATTTTTCAAAGCGTAGTTTTTGAGCTTACGTAGGGTTTTATCTCTGTTTCCACTATACCCGCACCCCCCTGTTATACACGCAACTAATACGCATCATTATACTTCTTATCTTTATTCTTTTACTTGTGGTAACGTTTTCGATTTATTCATTCTTTATCTAATCACAAATATATAATATTTCTAACCAAAAATTTGATTTCGAGAGTTCAGAAAATTTCCACAAAGTTTATTACTAGAAGAGCTAGCCGGTATTCTAATTATTATTTCGATGAAATAATTTCATCATATTTTCGATTAGTAAACTAAATTTTTTAATGAGTAAGCTTTACTGAGTATGTAGAGTTTCTGCTTTAATATTTTTCTAGACTGCGAGAAATTGAGATTTGTTTCAAATTAAAAATAATAATAAAAATGAAGAAATTAAATGAACAAATGTAGAGAATGCGAACAGAATATCTGAATAACGAAGATAGAGACACGAAGATTAGAATTCACTCCCTGAACTGGCAAAGGTCTGTACAAAAATTGAAAAAATACAATTAAATTATTTTAAACAACCAAAATAATCAAACTTTACAAATTTAATTTTTTAAAATAAGATCATTTATATTGTTCAGAATCTGTACTACAG
The DNA here is from genome assembly GCA_004367855.1 of Oikopleura vanhoeffeni. Lineage (NCBI taxonomy): Eukaryota > Metazoa > Chordata > Appendicularia > Copelata > Oikopleuridae > Oikopleura > Oikopleura vanhoeffeni. The sequence goes on from SCLH01000189.1 coordinate 211,917, forward strand.
ATTGAAGATATTTTTTCACGTCATTTTAAGAACCTAAGAACCTTAAAAAAATCCACTTTAAAAAAATGATTCTGAGTCGAATCGTCCTGTGACACCCTACTGGTCACATTTTAAGGTTCAGCTATTCAGAGTTAGCATTATTTTATCTTCCCAAACGCGAGTTTATGCTTTTCCCTCGAGGCCTATCTTTTTATGAGTCGGTGTTTAGTGTACCCATTTGGGTACGCTAAGTACGCCCGTGCTTTCCGTACCCAAATTGGTCTGTATTAACTTTTCTTTATTTAGGTCAATTTGGGTACGGAAAGCACGGGCGTGCTTAGCGTACCCAAATTGGTCTGAATGAATAATATGTTGT